>JAPMAF010000548.1:0-14049 GCA_026537445.1 Silvatares holzenthali | reverse complement strand
TCCGTATCATAGTTGATGAGTTTTAGTAAAAATAACATATCCTAACTTTCCTTTAAACATAGTGACATTGCTACTGTCAATACATATCAAAATTGAGCATTTCATTAGAAACATTGCGATTATTTCTGACTTTTGTCTCCGTATTTTTTATATGTTATACTACTCGTAAGACACCACGACACCACCATCCGTCCGGGCATGTTGTTACATTTCCGGACGGATGGTGGTGCAATTGCATATGCAAATATTGTGTTGCAGTAAAAGGAGAGAAAGAAACTTGGTTTTTCAGTTCTAATTATGATACCTGAATAAATCTGTCTCACGTGGTGTAAGACACTGAACGGTGGTATTGTTCTAGGACAATGCAAGATCTACCACTCTTTTCTAGTCTAGAATAAAAATATATTTAAATGCAATGCAATATTAATATTTCTTTATAATACAACTATGTCCTTATACTGTTATTATGTATTATTATAAAAATAATAGTTACGGCGTTACATAAATATTTTTTTCTGGTGTAACGTTATGGTAATTCATTTTTATAAATTTATATTTATATGTTTTTTTTTGTCGATATACCACTTCTATTTTTTATTCGAGTTCGACGCGTTCCACTCTAACTGAGCATCTTCAGGAACTATAGAAATTGTTTATGTTTTTTAAAATTTCCGTGTTTTTATTTCTAATTTTATATTATTTATATGTACTGGAATGTTAAATAAATAAATAATTTCATGAACTCCATTTGAAAAACGTTTCCTTCTCCGCATATATGGAAGAAAACGTTGCTTAAGCTGGTAGATCTACGTACAAATTACTACTACGGTTCAAAGTTTGGATGTAATCCTTTATCCGATAATTATGGAAGGTAAATATAGCTGAAGCAATTTTCATAATTTTATTTTGATTAATCTCCGTATCGTGGAGTTTTCCTGTGCCTTTGATATCAAGATTTGAACATTAAATTGTGTAATTATTTTAATATTATGTGAAACCTCTTCGACAAGGATGTACTCGCTATGTGTTCTGAGATGATTAAAATTTTGCGTAAATTTTATGTGATGAGTTTTCCGATGGTGTAATATAGTCTCACTCATCTAAGTGCCCACTTAATTCGTGTGCGATTAATATTTTGACTGTAGAATTTTTCATTTTCTTTGGGAATATATATTATGTTTTTTTCGCACAGTTAATTCATTCATACAATAATCTCAACGTTAAATAATGAAGGAAAAAATCTTTGCTCTGACGAGCTTGTCTCTAGGTGGGTAGGATAAAGAGCTTATCAAAATGTATGTGTATTTCCATAAATGAAAAAAAAACGGGTAAATTATTAAGAGATATATGCACAAATTTAATCGACCTTGCGTTGGTTAAGACACTTGACTAAAGCGTTGGAGGAACACTGGAGGTCGCGGGTTCGAATCCCGCCGGAGTGAAAAAAAACATTTAAATATTCATTTTTCAATTCAGTTTTGAAAAATATATATTAAAAATATATTTAATTAATCAAAACGGCAAAAAAAGCATTTAAAGTCATGTATATTCACTCTGAACTAGAAAAGAGTGGTAGATCTTGTATCGTCCTGGAGTAATACCACCGTTCAGTATTGTAAGCCACGCAAATTGGATTTATCAATGTTTCGTGACAAGAACTGAATAACCAGGTTTTATTCTCTTATCCGACTGCTACACAGCATTTACATGTGCAATTGTACTGAATGTTACAAAACTAGATGGTTGGTGGTGTCTCATGTTTAGTATAAGATAAAAAAAGCAAATAAATAGTTAATTAAAAAAATAATCAACAAGATTTTGTTACGTGGGATTGCACAACTCTTTTCTAACTGGAATAAAAACGATTAATAATATATTTTTTATGTATTGTTTACATTCATAATGGGCACTTATTCTCAATAAAATAAAAATAAACGTTCACTTTATTTGTTTGAAAATCATTTCACAAAAAAACAATGTTATTAAATCTGTGGTTGGACAAAATACAAAAATAAGTTTGTTTACCTTATTAGATCAAATATTTCGATTTGAGTATTAGAATGGAAGTGTTGGTTGATTAAAATAAATAATTCATTACAAATAAACCGTTTAATTAACCATATGCAAACGTATGATTTACATAAATAATTATTGTACATCCTGTTAATAAAAGTTCTCTTCTGTAAAATTAAACCTGCTCAGTATGATAATTTCATGTTTAAATAAATGTTACCCAAACACAAATGGGCCACTAGCATCTAAATGTAAGAAACTTTTAAAAAACAAATTAATTATTCGGATGCATTCGCTTATTTCACCTATGTCGGCCTTTCTCTTGTCGGCCTCGTGTTCGAGTGGTTAAAGGCGCTTGACTAAAGCGTTGGAGGAACGCTGAAGGTACTTCGGGTTTAAATCCCGCCGGAGTGAAAAAAAAATATGTACATAAAAATGCATTATTCTATTCAAATTTTAAATAAACGTGTAAAAATATAATTAAAAAAACGAAAAAAGGAAAAACGTCTTTAAAGTTATATATTAACTCTGGACTGGAATAAAGTGGTAGATCTTGTATCGCCCTAGAGCAATACCACCGTTCAGTATTGTAAGCCACGTGAAATGGATTTATCCATGTTTCGTAGCGAGAACTGAATACAATAATAATATAGATCCAGACAAATGGTGGTATAATAGTATCTTATGTGTAGTATAAGATGAAAAAATAAGTTCACAGAAAAAAGTAAATACATACATAACATCACAACACTTCTCAATCGGGGTACGAAGTGAGAATGACACATCACTAGTCTCTTTTCTGATATATATTTCTTGTTTCTTCCACATGCATTCATCTTCATACATGCACAACGATTGTTGAGACTCATAACATTGCTTCCGTTAAGAAGTTGGAAAACATGTTCCTGCTAAGTTCCTCTTGGCCATCATATTCACACTTAACATCTGTTTTAATAGTCTTACATTTGCTATTCACTTGTCATGTCCAAACTCCCTCTAACATCCAACTTTCATTTAATTTATTTTTGGGTGATTAAAAGTAACAATCATTTACAATTATTATTTTTGAAGTGCGGAGAGATGAATAGAAAATAAAAAGTATTATTTGAAATATAAAATAATCAAAGATTTTCGTTGGCTTTCACGACCAAAAGATTTTTGGGTAGTCATGTCGTGTTGTGACATTTTGTTTGCCAACGTTTCGGGCCACATTGCAGTGTCCATCTCAGGGTGAGTCTGTCTGTGTAAAAGACTACTTTTTTACACATACAGACTCGCCTTGAAGATGGACACTGCAATGTGGTTCGAAACGTTGGCAAACAAAATGTTACAACACGACATGACTACCCAAAAGTCTTTGACAAACATATCAAAAATTTTTAAAAATTTTTTTGTACCTATTTTTAATCAAAACTGTAAATCTGTAAGTTTCTGGAAGTATATAATAAATGTTAAGGCAAGAATTCGGTTTAAATGATTTTTGCCAGCGTTGATTTTGGTAATGTTATTTTATCAGTTTGAAAGTTTATACATTCGGTTGGTTTAATCGATTTTATAGGTCTTCGTCTCGCATGTAAAATGTTTAATTGATTTCAGAGAAGTCTTAAGGTTAAACTCTTGATCTCTTACTTGGAAAAAAAAAATATACGTATTTTATTCTTAAATTTGTTGTGAATTCAGAAACATTTGAAATTTGTATATCGACAGAGAATGTGTTTCACAGTTGCATTCCTTTTTGATAAACTGTTTTGATATTCTTAATATTTATTTAAAAATTTATTATTTCCTACAAATTATGCAATCCTTAGGTAGTTCGCGAGGACTCCGCCTAGTTCGGACGTATATCGGTGTCTCGAGACTAAAATATTTTGAATAAGCAAAATTAATACTGAAATTCTTGTTAAGAAAAAATTTGCATATAATATCAAAGGTATTAGATTAAAAAATACCACTATCTCGGTGTTTTTATTACGTAATAATATGAATTCCGTGAAATTAAAATGTTGTTTTTAGCGTGTTTTTATTGTTAACTGTTCAAGAAATACCATTTAGTGCCTGTGCAGTGAAATGATTGGTCAACAAATCCGGCTCGGCCAATCATGTGCAAGCGTCGAAGTTTGAGGCATTAGGTGTAAACTTTCAATGCTGTGATCATACTTCGTGCCTCTTCGGAAATGTTCGGCAATCCGAATGAATCAGTTAAATTCAAAACGTAGTCATTATTGCTCCATTATATTTATTGGCATGATTTAAAACGGTATTCTTAAACACGTTTTGTTTTTGTGGAATATAGAAAACGGATGCTTTCATTATTAAACAAAAAGTGTGGAAACAAAAGTAAAAATGCAGAATAGAAGGCAAATGAGATATCACAACCATTTTTTCTGAGAACATTGATTATTTTCCACCTACGCCTAAACAGATGCACGACACAAGAAGATAATGATCTAATCAATGTAAAGGTAATGAAAATATTCTAATAATATTAGACATTTGTTAATAATCAACACATTGATAATTTTCTCTTTTTCCTCGATTACTTTGTAGTTCTCTATTTTTTACAAAATTTTGTTTAATTATTTTGTCTTAACAACTAGTTATTCATTTAATTAATCCAGTATTTTTCGGTATTATGCGTATGGTCAAAGTAAGACCAAAATATGTTGGATTAGTTAAATAAATAATTAGTGGTTAAGATTAAAAAAAATAAAGCTTACCTTTGCACCTTTACACATTAAATTTATTTCAGATTAAAGTTGCCAAGGAGTCTTATCGCTTGTAAAACGTGGACACACAGTTTGGATCGGCACTATGCACGCAAAAGGTACCATGTTGATTTCAGGTAAATCTCTAAATATCATTTATAGTGTAGAAAAATAGTATAAGTTTATAAAAACTGCATGCAATATTATTATGATCATAGTAAACCTAAGTAAACATATCATTTATAGTTTGTCAGAACACCTTTAAAGGTTTTTCCATGCCAGCGTTTTGAAACTTTATTTATTGAAAGCCTATCTATGCAATTATCTAAAAAAACATTGCAATACATTCTTGAACATTAGAGCATAAAATATAATAATACTAGATATAAAAACCGAAACTCATTGATTTGCTAATACTTCGGTTTATTTCGTTTTCCGGAGTAAAATAGTGACTGAATAATCTTACAAAGTTATAAATAATCTGCAGAATAGTAACTTTTATATATTTGCGCGCTAGCATATATTTCATATGCACTATATTTGCATTTAAAAAAATTATTTGTAAAATATTTCTGTTTACTAGTGGCCTACTGCGGCAATCAATAAATTATCGATGCGTGAAATGCCATATTTTAATAATACGCTCATAGATTGTTTAGTATTACTGAAACCCCCTCGAATATTTTACAATTGAGATTCCCGTATCTGCCTGACTAACCCCGTTTAATTATGATGTGACCACTGAAGCAGAAATTAATTTAATATTGTGACATCAAAACATGATTGAAATATAAATGGTATGTCATTTTTCACTCACATGGTATTCGATAAACATATTTATATGAAAATCGGACCATCACTTTCTTTTTTATTGTTTCGTGTTAGGCGTTTGTCACAGCATGGATCTACCTAGTTTGGACTATTTTTATGTTTAAATATTTTGTAGAGAATGATAGTGCAGCAATTTCTCGCTTTTTTGCACCCCTTACTCTTAAAAGCATCAAAATATATTATGTACATATATTCTATATGTATTAAAAATCAAAAATCTTCCTCCAGTATGTCTTAGCAATCCGTGCGTCTTAGCAATCCTTTCACATAACATGAAAGCAATGAATTTGACTTAACATTTTAATGGACTTAACGTTTAGTAAAAGGATTAACTGGTTTTGGTTGATGAGAAATCTGCTGTGATGAGTGGATATATATAAGTTTACGATAGAGAAATAGCTTTTATAACTTTATTTTGTTTTTTTTTTGTAATTAATAGGTTCATTACAAACAACACGTTTAATTGTATTAAAGAACCAATTATAAAAGATTCAACGGTGATAATCTAAACACTTAAATTAAACGCCAAAGCAAATAATAACAAAAATCAACACACCTTAATAGCGTTCAAACAAATACCTACAAGAAACGTTTTAATTTAGTTCCCCGAAGAACTTTTGCGGTGCTTTGTAGGAAGAGTTCAATCGAATATGCTGCGTGAACGTGATTATGAACGATTAAGTTGAGCATTTTTGTACGTCGGTTGTGTTTAATATGCCGCTGCGTGTAACTTGTTGAGGGTTGGGTCTTGAACAAAGGGGTGGAGCGTGTAACGGCAGAGCAGCCTTCGAATGTTTTGGCGATCGGACTAGTCGGCAGCGAAGCCTCCCCGCGGTAGGAAGGTCCCGCTGGCGCCGTGCAGATGGCCGCCGTGAGGCGCACGTTAAATACATATCGCGGAAATCTTTCAGGAGATCGCGCTGAAATATTCGCGTTATAAAAGTTCCGTGCACGGAAAGCCACAGTTTAACAATCTGATAAGCGTCGCCTTCTCTGCGAAGGCTTTGGGATACTGTTTTAAACTTTTGCCAAAGTTCACGGGGTTTCGTTTAGATTCGTAGAAAGGTATAAGCGTAAACTTGCCCCTATAGAGTGTAACGTCACCGAACTAGTTTACTCGTAAATGTTTAAAAACGTCACGTCAAATAAATCGTATATATAAGCTTTTTTTCAAATACGATATAAATTGTACCATTAAAAAAAGTAATCAGAATTATTATGCTTTCACTTGACTTAACGACATTAAAATTAATAATATTACTGCAATCCTTTCTGTTTAGTATAGAAAACTTTTACAGCTCAACCAATAGTATATTTTTTATGTTTAATTCTGAATAGTCTCAAAATTATTTTAATACGATTTAAAGTATCAAAGCTTTTGTAAGTACGTTAAAATAAAATTACGTATCGTAAACGATGTATTCAATCAATACGTATCATAAACGATGCATTTTAATACGCATTTCATGATTAAAACAAAAGTATTCATATTATTGTGTGTGTTGAAAGTTTTGCGGACGAATTCTTCAGCGGTATAGTAAACCACGCTGACCTAAGCAGCTAAAGTTTTGCAACTTATTAAACTAGGGGTTCCTTTGTATAAACTTTGCCGGGTATTGAAATAATTATACGGGATAAAATGAATAGAAGTATATCAGTTCGGAAAATTCGAAAGGGCAAACATTTATTGCGAGTTTAAATGTAATTATAATTCGATTTCGAATTAGTAATTAACCTTAACGCTAATGGCGTCTTTAAGCAACTTTACTTACATTAATCTGGTTTATTTTTAAATATTTACACAGTTTTAAACATAAAAATAAATAGAATGTGTTAAATATTATTGCTGACGTGTAATGACACTAATGTATTTTAAGGTGAGGTTTTTTTTTGTAGCTAAACATGGCGCTAATCTAACCAAATTACTGCAAAAAATAATGAACAGATGTAGTAGCATAATTTTATCGTTGAATATAGGAATTATCTTAGATCATTTATAGTAAATGCATATGAAACATATAGAACCTGAATGTATTTTTTTATTTGACGTACATTTAAAACATTTAAAATAATTATGGTAGGCTGAATAATCTTACGAAGTTATTAAAAATCTACAAGAAACAGTAATTTTAACTCGTTTGCTTGCTTGCAAAATTTCCGTATGCATTTAAAAAAAAACTCAAATTGTAAAATATTTATGTTTGCTAGTGGTCTACTGGGGCAATCAATAAATTATCAATGCGTGAAATGCTATATTTTATTAACATAGTGGGAGAGACACTGATCTAAAATACCGAAAGTTACGAGTTCACTTCTTTGTAAACAGTAACTCAAGTATGAATATTCGTTGTAGAAACTTAAAAAAAATACAAATGCATTTAATTTTCTTCATATCGTAAATTTATTAGTTAAGGGGTGGACTTTTTAAGACAGAAGAAAAACTCTGATGACAAACAATTTTGACTCTCCAAGTCGATGGTTGTGCGTAATCTAAATAAAAATACAAAAATCACAGAATGACGATCTACTTTTCATGGAACAGAGCGGATTCCTTAATTCAGCGATAGCGTTTTCTTGGATATTAAAATATAATAAATAGAGTGATTATAACTAAACATTCAAAATGTCACTTCTTTTATTACTACAAAGCATTTGCATTTGCAATGTTTAAATATTCATTATTGGATACATTATTGCTAATAATATAGTTTGACTATACCGTATACAATATCGATTATTAAAGATCCATGTTGATATCCTATTATCTCATATGTGTAGCACAAACATTAAAAAAGTCTTATAAAAGGCTGCATTTGTTAGACAAGTTACGAAAAAAACTTAAGTTGTGATGGAAAGATGTCGCATCTCAACTTTCCAGAAGTCGAGCTGTTTCCGTAAGGCAACATCGGAAAAGTGGAGGACATTAGGTAAAGTTTATGAAGGTATCCCGAAAATTATAAACTTCAGGTATTCAAAGTAAAATAAACAATTTTATTAAATTTAACCTTTACTTTAACAGCTTTCACTTATATCCTGGTGTATATCCTCGTATTTTATTATCAAAGTATGTATAGCGTTTACGTTATTAAGATATAATGTCCCAAGAGTCATATAAGTGTTTATTAATTCTGCCCAATGAAACCGGTTCAGAATTTACGATAAATACCTTGCTTTAATAATTACTAAGCCCTAAAGAAATATTTTATTGGGTCTTACGTATGGAGTTGTTTAGTTAATCTATATTTTGCATGATCGAGACGAAATTCAGGGCCGAGGGTTGATGCTATTGTTATTTTTATTAACTTGAGAAATATTTCTGAACTTTGAGGTTGCATGTTATGCAAATATACCTGCGTTAGGAATGATACTCACATGTTTAAGCTCAAAAACTTAAAAAAAAAACATTATTTTTTCTAATTAAAATATAAATGTAACAGTGGCCACTTATATATTGTAGTGGTAAGACATTAGACTAAATCATCGGAGGTCGCGAGTTATAATCTCGCTTCAGACCAGGTAAAATATGTTCATCTTAGAACAATACCATCGTTTGAAAGGCAATGTCGTGGTGTTTCATATGTAATATAATACCAAAACAAAAAAAAAAAAAGAACTAATTAGTTTAAATGCTAAAGCTTGAATTACGTGATGGCATCAAAGTGATATAGGATAGCAACAATGACTTTGATTTTTATCAAATTTCATCTACAGTTACACAGAGAATGCTTGCTGGGGTGTTATAATTTTCTCCGTGTATCATATCGAGATGCCTTTGTTTGGCAAACGCCTATGTCTGAATCTCGTTCATTAAAAGGAAGGTTGGGAGTGAAGAAATTAAATATTGTATACAATTATTTCGTCAGTAGAATAATAATCCTTGATTTGCTCGGCAATACATAGCGAGTAGAGACGGTGAAATCTGAAATGAATCAATGTTTCATTAGAAATACTCATTCCAAAATACAATTGATATATGGAGAGATTGGAAACAATCTGATATATGAATCCTGCAATATCTTCATGTTATTCTATAGCTAAACGAGTACCATAATGCAACTCGTAAATCACAAACGTTATCTTTCTCCGAATAATTATTTGTCGCATACCTCCAACGCGGCAGCTCTATTAATTGGATAATTGTTTAATTCAATTGACATGAAACCATTTTAAAGTAAAATCCATAAATTCTTCTATTACTATGTCATACATTACCGCCCGTCAGCAGCAAAAAAGGGGTGTTCTGAATAGGAATGGGTACTAAGAACAGTTATGCCCTTTTTAAATGTTGCTTTTGTTAAATATTTGCGAAAGTAAATATTTCATGTTAATCACTTCAGCCCAATGAGGGCCGCAATTCATCACGGGATTCTTATATTGCCCTCTATGTTACAGTCAGCGTTTAGGCATACCATATGAAAGTATGCTGACCACATAATAGCGTAGCAACTGCGTATAAAATGCTATAGTACAATAGCGTTAAGATTTTGATATCTCTAAGATGATCCTAGTTATAAGATGTAACAATTTTTAACTGGGTGCAATTGCTTCTTTGAGAGAGTAGATTGAAATGGTATAGGTAAGCATGCAAGAGAATTGATACATACTAATTTATGAGAAATCAAAACTGGAAAAGAATTGACGGAATCTTAACCAATTAAAGAGTTACTATTTATGTATGTTTAAAGAGGGAGATACAGGTATTTTTCCTTATTATTTTTTTTATTTTTTCATACCATCAGTAGGCAGCATGATGTGTAATATTCGATATGGTAAGTCAGTGAAAATATGTGCCACTTTTTGTCTCGTATGTTGTACACAAAAATATACAGAAAAATCCTGCTTAATGTAGATTTAGAGTGGTTAAGTAATTTAAAGCAAAAGAGCTGTGTAAATGTAGAACATTTTTTTTCAGTTAAACACGTAATTTAATCTTTTAATAGTTTAGATCGAGTACATTCCATGACAATAATATCTAATTGCTTAGGATTTAATGTAATTGTATATTTACGGTTCTTCCAGTTATCAATTTAATATGGTATAGCGATTTGTTTTATCATTGTAAGCTAATGATAGGTCGATATAGCAATAAATTACCAACTATAGACACTGAATAAAAATACATAGCAGAACGCGTGCTCTACTTTAGGAATTGAAATAAAAGGTGTGTGGAAGTAACAACCTTGTCCTATTTGGCGGAAATTCGACAAATCTTTGAAAATAAAATAAGAACGTAAATTATTATAAATGCCAAGTCGGTCCTTCAACTGTCGATCACGTAAAGTTTGCTAGAAGAAAAAAATGATAGTGTTCAGTGTAACGTTCCTACTCGATTGTTTTCGAAATGTATGCCAAAATTACAGGTGTACGTTAAATTGATATTAAGCCAAAGGAACACGTATAGTAAATTAATAAATCTATGTAAAGGGTAAATTTTCGGAGCATAATGTTTGAGAGAAATGACAAGAATATCATATTTGTTCTATATCAAAAAAATATCTTATAACTAAGTACCACCTCTGAAATACCTTCCTATTTTTTCTGAGATTCATTTTATTTCACGCTGACCAATCTACATGCAATTAAGCAAATTAATATATCTCACTATGTAAAGGGTACATTTCCGGAGCACTATATTTAAGGGAAATGACAAAATCGTAACTTGTTTTATAGTCAAAAATGATTGAATAACTAAGTACCGCCTCTGAAATACCTTCCTAAATTATTTTTTTTGAGATTAATTTTTTCCAAGCTGACCACCAATCAATCTACTTTCAATTCATTTAACAGCCATGTTTTGATATTTTATTTGCCAACATTTTTGACCACCCATGTGTCCATCTTCAGGGCGAGTCTGATTGTGTGAAAATTTGGCAAGCAAAATTACACAACACGATATGACTGCCCAAAGTTTTTGATTTAAGTATATTTAAGTCTTGAAAGCCTACAACAATCTCTAATCTATTCTTTACAACCTATTCTACAACCAATATATCTGAATAAACAAAGTGCACGTTGGTGATAAATTGAAGATTTAAATATGTAATTCAATCGGAACTGAAACGTTCATACATCACACCGTCCTCACCATTTTTAACATTCAGTTTTTTTAACTTCACATCTACAATACAACAAAATGCATTTTTTTAATTTCACATCTACAGTAAAAACCATTCGCATTTTGCGTGGCTTTATAAACATACTTAATTATGAGATTGTTCGTGGAAGCTGGATTATTTATTAAACGAATAGCATAGGAACATGCTGTAATGATTCGAGAAGATTGGTGAATAATTGAGTAAGATTTGTCGGTATCGCGGTTAAACAGTGATAACACTGGACTAACATAAAAAATCAAATGTCTTTTTGGAATCAGATTTTAAAAATATGTACAGAAAAAAACATAAAAAAAAAGCATTACAAAAAATTGTATTCACTGGACTGGCAAAGAGTAGCAGATCTTATATCGCCCTGGAGCAACATCATCGTTTTGTATTGTGCGCCATGTGAAATTGATTTTTCCATGTGTCATGTCCAGATCAGAATAATCAGGATTTCTTTCTCTATTTCTACTGCTACACACATGAGTAAATGAACATCCAAATGGAAAACACATATAAAGATACGTCTGGAAAATACAACTATTTTGAAGAACATCCCTCCAGCTATAGCAATCACTTTGATTGTCTGGAAGGGGGTGAATTTTAAGGTTGCATGGGAACACGACCAATCGCAGTTGCAAGCTAACTTGAACTGCATCACACAGGAAAAAATTATTAATTATTTTCGAAGACTTTCACGACCAAGAGATGCGCAAGTCAAAGACTTTTGGGTAGTCATGTTGTGTTGTGACACTTTGTTTGCCAACGTTTCGGACCACATTGCAGAATCCATCTTTAGAGCGGGTCTGCCTGTGTAAAAAGTCAGCCTGACTGGTGTGAAATGGTGCTTGCTGAAGTACTAGGTAAAAGTACCACACCGTAGACAGGTGTATTTGATACAAATCAAATGTTTTTGACTTGCGAAAAACTACTGAGTTTTATTATATCGAAATCTGTGAACCTACCACCAACGCTTCAATCACTTCTTGTGATCTGTTACAAAGATTGTGATATTTAACAGAATGACACTATCAATTAAACTGTACCAGAACATGAGAGCATAAAGTATGCAAGTAGAAAGCAGCTTGATATACGAGTTTGTAAATATTTATGCTACACAAAACCTTTTCTAACCTTTTAATATCAATTTTATATTCTCCTTCATCTGAAATGTATGAACCTAGATGTATATAATAATGTACTACCTGAAGCCCATGGTTCATGTTTAGTAATGCAAAGCTCTCTCGATAATCCCAAGCTTGGTTTTGGTTTTAAGCCCAATGTTTCTACTCTTCTTTTACTATCAACATTCCATTACCCGGCAGATACAATAGTGAAGTACACCAACTGTATTTACATTTTTACAATGAAATATATGTAAATAGTGCTCCTACTTATACTTGCCACTAATTAGAGGAATAGTAAAAAGAAGAAAAAAATATTTTTTAGATGAAAGATGATCCTTCAAACGGACCCCTTACAATGGGAATGTTGAAAGATCGATTATGTTGGTGAGCGGACTGTTGTGGAATATTAAGCAGTAATAGGAATATAGAGGTATAATAAAATGATACTGATAGAACAAAAAAAAAAATACAAAACATGTTTTTTTAAAACATTCCTTGGGTAAATAAATCTACATCATTATTTTTTCTGGTGTAACTTTGAAGTTATCCGTTTTACAAATTAATATTAATATGTTTATTTTTTTGCCGATATACCACTTATATTTTTTAATTGAGGTTAACAAGTATCGCACTAACATCTTCAGGAACTAGGTTTAGTTTCAATTTTAATGTTTCTTTTACAAAACGAATCATTTATCGAATTTTTGGTCAGCTATACTAATTAAATAACTTTACGATTCTCATTTCTCACACCCTTTACCGAACATCTTCTAATTTAAGGGCAGCCTTTGATTACAGATCAGGAACGTAATCTATTCTAAATGATACTCAAATTTGAAACCATTTAATATTTTAGCTTAGATAAAGTAAACTATAAGTCATAGTTTGGCGAAATACCTCATAGTAATTTTAAACGTTTCTGATTTCGACGATAATATTATTAAAAATATTTCGTTCCTATGTGCAACCGTTATATAACGCAATTAAATGATCTCGGCAAATAATGAATATCCCGTGCACATATAATACGTGTAATAATAATTACAGTGGAAATTCAAAAGATATGCACTTATATTTTGAAACGAATAACTAGATAGACTAATAAGAAAATGTCTTTTGTAAAAAATAAATGTGGATATTTTAAAATGAACTATTTACTCGCATTCATCGCGTTCCTACCGAGGGGGCAAGGAGATATTTTACGTAAGTACCATTTAAGTATTAGTAGAGAATTTATTGAATCGATGTGTTTTGGAACATTTATCACATCATATA
>JAPMAF010000547.1:2853-14052 GCA_026537445.1 Silvatares holzenthali | reverse complement strand
TTTTTGGATAAGTTTTCGTGTGCAGTGTTAATATGAATAATTTTTGAATTTCAGAATTTACTATTCTTCTCAACATACATTTAATACTGCAAGGCCAGATTTTCAATTTAAACTGTTTATTTAACGTTATAAATATTCTATACCAAATGTATTAACCTATAAGATAACACACAGCCTTCATTGACTCACTCGATATTACTATACATCAAAGAGGAGAGAAATTACCGGAAAAGAGCTAAAATAAGTATGTATGCAATATTAACAGCTCAAACAACAATCGATTGGCTACATAATTAGACATGATAACCGCTACAAAGAAATAATTTATATGATGAATGAAGAATATGATGACATTTTATAGTTGTAGCAGACGAGAAGAGAAATCTGAAACGCACGCGCAATAAGCCCTCATCATTTAATGATTAAAGTGTCTAATAGATAACTAATAAATCAATAAATTTAATAAAATTGTTATAATTTAATAATGTCACTTTGATAAAGATAACATGAAATGTGAACATCATTCCATGTTTGACTTCTGGGTGGCACTAAATATTAAATTATTTATATTTTTCTTATTTAAGAAACCGGCAACTTTATTTCTGTAAGTTTGGTGACTACAAAACAAGTTTTGCAGCTTTGAATTGTTTTGTCGATACAATGAAATTAATCTTTTTTAACTCCTTTCAGGCAAGTACGCATTCCATAAATGTTAGTTATATTATTGTGATCGACTCACCTTCAATCTCTTGATAATTTCTTTAAAGAGTTTCTTATCAGTAGAACATCCAAAAAGAAAGGGAAAATTACGAAGAATTCCATAAATAATTTTAAGACCATTAAAATTGAATTCAAATCTAGGTTAACATTTTTTACATTTGTTTGATACGTTTGTTGCGTACACGGAAATCGTTAAATGAAATCTACATATTTATTACCTTTTTCTGAAAACGAAATAATTAAAACTGCAATTTATACATTGCTTTCATTATAATCGCTAAAATATCCCCTCTCTTTCTCTAATTTAATTATTGTAAAAAACTTCTCTTAACTGATCATGAATGTCATATTGACAAGTACATCGTTAAGTTAAAATGATAGTGATAAGGAAATCAGCAATTTATAAAGGTACCGTAGAAATGCCTACCACCCACAAACCGTAATGTTTTAAATATCCAATTAAGGTCACATGTCAAAGTATAAATATAGGAAGAACCAAGGTTTAGGATGATCATATTAATTGTTTGTAAAATAATAAAGTTCGACGAGAATTTAATATTTTAAGAAAAATTTTGAATTGGTTACCGGATAAATATTACCAATTGACTATATGATATCCGATTATTTAGTCCCAATAGTAACTACACAATTATTCTGAATTGAAGTATTCTTGGTAATAACTGTAGCAAATAAACAAATTAATTCCAATTATCGTAATAAAACTGATCTAATTCTTTTTATTTTTTTATATTTTGTAGACAAATTTTTTGTAAAAATTTGTCTACTTTGGTCATAAAATGACAAAAAGATAAAAAATGCATCTGAAATGCATGCATGAAATGTCATTTGATATTTACTTTTAATTTTTTCTTCTTAAGCCATCTTTTCAAACTCCATGCTTATTCAATATCCAGGAAATCTAGATTTTTCTACATGGTTTGTTTTCCGTATTTATTTTTGTTATCATTTAATAAGCATAGATAATTTAATGATGACAAAAATTAATACGGAAAAACAAACCATCTAAAAAAGTCTACACTTCCTACGTAATGGTTACCTACGTAAATATTGCTTCAATAAATATTATTTCAACTATTTGCAATCTTTGCTCTTTTTGTAACTGTTTTATTTTCTTTTCTTTTGGGGTCTCTTTGAACAGCATCCTTTCTTTACTCAGTCTTACTGATATTTAGGGCTTTTGGATCAGTTGTGTATGCGTACTTATACTGAAGTTACTAACATACTTCTTCCAACATGATCCAGGAGTAGTGGCGGATTTACCCCTTAAGAGGCCCGAGGTGCAGTCTGATTTTGAACCCACCCCTTCTACAAAAAAATATATATATCTTGTAGAGGTATAAATACATTTGTTTCCTCACCATCTTGGAGTACCAGAGGTAGAGTATTTAGAGCATTTTTTTAATGTGGTTCCCCCTGTAGGCCTAGCTCCACGATCAACAATATAAAGATAAATTTTATACTTAAATATAGTGTAAGCAATATCCGGTCGGCCCTTCTAAAAATATTAGGCGCACTAAATTTTGTTACGAATTTTTGCAACTAATCGAAGACTGCTTTCAAATATTCCCTCTGCAAAGCGTTTTTTGACTCATAAAAATTCGCAGCGAGTTGTAAAGAACGCGTTATAAATTGTAATATTTTAGAATGCCTAATTTTTGAGTGATGGCTGGATTTGGAGGCCCCCTTGATTTGAGAGGCCCGAGGCGCGCGCCTCATGCGCCTCATACGCCTCTATGGAAACCCACCGCTGCCCAGGAAGGGGTTACGGGACTATTTTAGGTAGCTATCTTATACGGGCATCCTTTGTACTTGTCAGCGCATTTGTCTCAGTTTTAGTACTAACATTAGGGTTCCCAGCGTTTAGTACCAACATTATGGTACTAAACCAGCGTATGGATGATGCTCATCTAACTTTGCCATTTTATACCCAATATAGTCAGCGTTATAAACTTCTATATGGTATTATTATAAGAGTAAAATTATTGGCATGTGGGATAAAGGTAACTTATTCTACATATTAATGTTCAGAGTAGTAATTTATGTGCAGAGGAAGAACCCTCTCTGCACAATGAATGCGTAGAGGAAGAACATTTAAGTAACTTGAGTAATGTATTTTCTTTATGCATCATATATTTTAATTAACCCCACTAATCAGACGCATCAGTCATGATTATTACGAAGTGGTTCATTAATGGCACCTTGTATGTTTTAGAAACATAAAGGTCATAAGTGTCAATTTCGACGTAGACATTAAGTTATTTGTATTTTCAAGGCGTTGTTTGATTGATTTGGGGTAAATAACTGCAATATGCATTTAACATTCTATGGAAATTTTTATCGGAACTGAATCATCACCTACTACTTAATTTTATAAATATTTACGTTATATTAAATAAATTATTTCCCGTTAAGTGATGTTAAAATCAAAGCGATTATTAAATTTATATAAATAACGTAATAAAAATGTTAAAATACCATAAGATTACTTTATACAACGTGTTCTCTGATTACTTACCCAATAACGTTGCGCGGTAGCCATTTTTTTAATATATTACACATAAGACACCATAAATTGAACACCCTCAAATTAGGCGTGCCGGTAAATGCGTTTAATATTGACGAGAGAAATCCGGGCTAATCGCATCCGGAACCATTCTTCAATTCATTTCAAATAGATTACAATATTGAACAGTGTTAACGATTCCTGATGCCGACATACCACATACCGAGGTTTGTACATAGGAGTACACAATTGTTTCAGAAATACCCATTAGACATAGAACATAGAATAGTATATGCAGTTCTACTTTCACTTTATCTGCGTAGAAGCATCAAGGAACATCCTGGATTCAAAGTATAGTAGTAACTAAAATATTTTAAATGGAAAAAAATATATGCAATAAAATATGGCTAATAATACATATATGCAGTAATATGCATAAAAATAAAAAGAAAAGTACTGAAATTACATCATCTGATATTAATTTATGTGGAGCCTCTCCTTAATTTGTAATATGAACTCCTACGATAAAGGATGTGCTATATAATAAAATAAAATATTCATGTGTCATCTATCTTTATGCTCGTATAAAAACAAATCAAACAATTTCCAGTTGCTTCTTCATTATTTCAATATTTTGGCAGAAAACTTCTTATTGTCACAGAAAAGAATAAACAAAAAAATGATATTTAGAATTGTGGAGTTTAACTACACATTTGCAAGCCAAATATGCAGAGAAAATAAATTATTACAAAATTTATTCATTTCTACGTTACACTTTTCTCGCTATTAATGATGCAATTTTTTCGAATTTTTGTTAATTTTCTAACATTTGTTATTCTTATAAGTAACATATGTAGAACATTGGTGTTATAGAGTAGGTATGTGGTTAAGTTATGAATTCTATGAAAGAAAGAATAATGATTTCAATCAATGGATGGCATCATATAAATAAAACCTTTACTATAAAAAACATTATTTTGTTATACAGATAGACAAACATTCGTCGATTGATGTCATATGATAAGTTCTTTTATTATAATACCCTCAATTCCGAGATGCAAGTAACCACGACTTTAATACGGACAACTGCATAGTCTTCTGCACATGTTCACACATTTAATACCAATACTTTATTGCAGTTTAACAGTGGTAAGGTAATTTGTATTCAGAAACCTAGCAACCTAGAGATTACCATTATTATGTATAACAATACGTAATCGTACAATTTAAGACAGTATCATCATAAAACAAACCACTTTCTAAAATGAGTATGTCGTCAAGACAATAATAATTAAACAGAAATTAATTTTGCTTAAATGTCAATAATTTACGTAATTGAAGTATTTATTCATTGGCTATTTCAATATTTTTTTGGTAATAAAACACTTCAAAGGGTAGTCATTAACTGTACGCATGAAATTGAAGACCAAACTAAACTTTAACCTATGCGATACGATGCACTTTATCAAAACTGCATTAATGCAGGTTGGTATCAAATTAGTTATGCGTTACTCAACGACACGGCTGAATAAAGTATTATATTAAATTACACTCTTCACATGATATTGATACTTTAATGTACTATATTATACTTTGCCTTTCATCGCGGAATTCCAGTTGTGTGTTACTTAAACGAGGCCAAATTGCCATTGTGTTCTAAAACAGTTTTTCTCCTTATCAAAATAAATCTCACATCTTCAAAATATAAACAAAATATTAAGAACGCTATTGAAATTTTAAGAATAATATATAAAAATGTATGCATTTTTCTCTTCTTCGATATTTATATTTTATAGTTACAAATAATTTATCTCCCGGACTCATAATTCCATATATCTTAAAGTTCAGTTTGAGTTTGTATAAGTTATAATTTTCAAAGGAGTTTAATCAAAAAACAAAACAAATCATGTAAAATCATTGATCAAATTTAAATGAATAGCTTTGTTCGTAGATTCAAAAACCATAAAATATGCATGGAGAGCTGTATGAACTTGGATAAAACAAGAAATATAGTCAGGATAGAGAAGTATGGCGCTCGAACCTCTCACTACTCCTATAGAAATTGGTATATTTAAATGTATTATTTCTATTACAATAAATATTTTTTCTTAAACTCTTCGTTTAAGTATTATAAACTTTTCACTATACTTAACAAAGATATTTGTTCATTCTAAGTATTCCAAATTACTATGTGTTAATTTATAAAAGTGCTATTTTATTATTACATTACCTTTACATATGCACATGAAGCGTAACATTCATACCAACATTTCAGTAAATCTATAATACAATAATATTTCTTATGAATTAAATATTTTAATAAAAACTATTTGAATAAAGGGTACAAATAAATTTTAAATATTAAAACACATGTATGATAAAACATTTATTTAATAATTTGTTTTAGAAATAATATACCACTTCATCGAATTACATTTTGTTAGGTATAATATTGCGATACATATTTTTTTCTCTGAGATAATCTAGAAAGATTCAATAGATGATGAAGTAGCTACAACTATTGAGCCACAATTTTCTCTCAGAAACCATATGCAAACGTCAAAATCACATTGTTACCAGAGTTGATTTCAATTACACGCTATAGCAACACAACTCATTATTATTTGTACCGTAGAAGATTCTCACAGGCAGAGTGATTGAGTACAAACGGATCACATTATCACTTATGATACAAGTGCAGCGTTATTGCAGCAGCTCGCGTCATTTCACATGTTATAACATTTTTGGTCCACGAGGTTTCCTTCGACGGACTGTACTGAGCTGCACAAATATCCCAGCAGGTCTGTTAACCTATTCACCCGATTCTTGCATGCTCTTTCAGTATTACGATTACCCATTCGCCATAGGAAAAGAGTTCTAACGGCAATCGGCTGTAAAGCCCCGATTGGATCCCACCCACCTGCCGGCGGTGGGCAGTCCGTTTGAAGTATACATTTTGGTATGAAAAAGATCGCAATGTATCAGACGCTCCTTTCGTATACGAATTGACGCATATAAAAAGATGGAGCACGATCTGCAAAAATCATTCCAGAGTCACTTGTCGTGAAGTCAATAGTATTTAATTGTTAATCTCCTAAGAAGGATAACTAAGATACGATGATTTCGGTAAGTGGTGATAGTGATATCGAACGTATTATATTTAACACACGCATTCGGGAAGTGTAATACCATTGTGTTTTATTATGTTTTCAAACCATGTTATATCATTTATTTAATTTTATAAATTTACAAACATTTATTTATTAACAATTTTTATAATTTCTTAATTAATCATTTGATAGAAGATCTACAATATCATTGTTTAAAAGTATATCATTTTAACAATAGTTATTTGTACTATTACTCTTATGTAATAGTTAAAATGTTTTTTTTTAAATCTTATAACATTGATTATAATTAAATTAATCCACCTGTTATATAATTTGTAACGTGATTCTATGATAATATAATTTAAATCATATTATTTTCGAATATTAGGAATTATTACCACATAATACGTGTATGACAATACACTAAATTCACAATTTTAAATATTTGAATCGAATTTATATGTAAGTAGTATTAATAGAATACACTTTATTAGTTTTTAACATAATAAGAAGAAATATAATAAAAAATATTACTAATTTAAAAAACTCGCAAAACAAATCAAATCCCTTTATTACATTTTGCGGTCTATCATTACATTTAGTCTACAAACAGATAAAATACTTATAATTTGGATGCCATGAAAGACGGGAAATCCAAGAAAAAATTTCGTAAAAGGGTTGAAAACTTTCGTCAAATATGAAATAATTTTCCAAAACTTTTTTTTAGTATTTTAAAACGCCAGCTTCTAAAGCATAACATTCATTTTCAATAACAATAAAACAATTTAAATAAACTATTGTATGAAACCAACCGTAAAACGAACTAATTCTGTTGAAACAATAGTTGAACTATAATTATTTCATCATGATGCAAGAAATATTTAACGATTTTGCGATATATGATATGTAAACAATAGTGCAAGGACAATATTAAAAAAAATTGTATGAAAATAGATGAAACGTCAAATTTGTTTCTTTCTGTTTATTTGAAATACAATCTACATTCAAGTATACATCGCTTATCAGTTTGCTAATGTACGTATTACACACGATCAAGAATGTATTTATTTGTATTAAATTGCATCAACGTTCGCAATTTTAATAAATGATGTATTTTTTAACTATTGTCTTTAATGTCAATTAACGCTCCATTTTTTTAGTTTTTTATATAAATTAATATGTACGAATATTTTATTTTTAAAATCATAGTAAAATGATCAATGTTTTTTTAATTTAATGTGTATATTAGTCATGAGAAATTTTCTGTCAGTGAATCCCGGTAATATATGCTTAAATTAAATGAACGCTAAAAAAACATAACTATTGTATAATATAAATAGTCCTACGATATGCTGCTAATCTCTTTTACGAGGTTTTCAAAATTACCCAAACACATTGTTTAATTTAGTTTAGTAGTCAATCGGCATAGTGTCGCCTATTATTACCTGCATCGTAATTCACAAATACGAAAGTAATAAATCCGATTTTTTCCTATCATCAACATTCTTATATTTTCTTTTTACCATAGATTATAATTCATAACTAGTGTCACCAAGGAATTATTAAAAAAATTGAATATCAATACACCATTATTACTAAATAACTGTAAATAAATATTGAATGTACTCGTATATTTGAAATCAGATCTAAATAAATGATTTTTGCCCGTTCCAGTTCACATTCTGTTTTTTTGACAAAACACTTCGCTAATCATATCGTGGGACCGTTGCCCAAGAGAGAGAACACACGTTCAACAAAATGGTCACGCGACCGTGCCAAGGCAACATAAATTCAACAGATACCATCAGCAATTATAGTACTATTTACAAAGCTATAAAAAAACAATTTAACGTAAATAACGCTTAAAACTATTAGATAATGAGATAATAAAACTCCCGTAAAACAATGTTTACTGTGTAATTTTATAATCATTTTCGCACCTTTGGTACCTAGGGAAATTTATATCCAACATACTTACAATTTTTACGCAGATTTTTTCAAATTTATACGTGGTTGCTAACTCGTTGCTTTATCTTTATACATTTTCAATTTAGATCGCATTTTTCGTCGCCGTTTTGGCCCTGGCATCAGCTGCTCCACAGTACGGTCATCAAACCAATCCCAACCAGTTCATCCCAATCGTTAGACAGGCTCAGGAAGTCAACCCCGATGGATCTTACCAATACAGGTAATATATTATTTGTATTATACATTTGTATCTTTAAACGTATTTAATACTGAATAACAATACTGTTCACCAGTTAGTCATGTATTTCCTGTACGATGTAAAAGTTTATGAAAATTGAAGAAAATCTTTTTTGTGACAAAAAAGAAAATGTCAATATAACCATATAATATTCTATCTCTGTTTATATTTTGCACGATATATTATAAATAAAGCCTTGCTCTCTAAATTCCGAGCTCACACAAAAATAAAAATGAAACACACCATGTTATTGTGGATAAAAGATAATATGAATATTAACAGTGACAGAAAGACACAAATAATCAACTTAGGAAACACATTCTCATCTCTAATCTTAGAGTAAAAGCAAAAAACAGCTTTGGCGATATGAACACATACTCAGATGTAATTAATAAGAGTCTGGGATAGTATTTATAGATGAGGTGTCTTGATGGCTAGAACCAACATTACGAGATATTAACCCGATCCAAATTAGATCTTTAACGATTCTAAATAATATCAATATTTAAACTAAGTTTTAACTGCGAAGCACTATTCTACTATGTGAAAAACAGTGAACTCTAAAAATTAATGTGAACTTATCTCCCCGGGAAATTCTCGCATCAGTTACAAAATATTACCAATTTGTTACGTGATAAGCAAATAAAATTTTTATTACCTCTATTCTATTAACAATTCCATTTTTTTCTCAAGATTTTGCAACACTTCTAACAATGGAAGGGACACATTTATGGAGTTTTAATTCTGAAATATTTGTAATATTTCAGAATTAAAACTCCATAAATGTATCCCTTCAGTAGGTGTTATCAGTCAAATGGAATCCATCTAAAAACAGTACTTTCAATCCCGAGTCAAAATTATAGTATGGTTTCGTGGCTTCCGAATCATAATATATGTGCTTTATCTTCCTGCCATTTTCTGTGCAATTTAAGTCTTATAAAATCAAACTTTTGTATCTCAATACCAAAACGTAGACTCTTTTGACTTTGAATCAGTTTACTGAAATTAGAAAAGCTTTCTGCCTCGCATAGAAACACCACCTTTCCATCTGACTAATGCCCTTCGCATGCTACGTTTGCCACATATGTTGAATAGGCTGGATGGCAGTGCACATCCTTGTCTCACTTCTTTGGACGACTTGAAGGGTTCCGACAACAAACATATAAGATTATCTATTATAGAATATGATCATTTTTTAGCTAGAAAAACATTCCAAGATGATTGTTTTATTTGCAACATAACAATCTATAGAACATAGATAAAATTTTAGATCACGATCATCTTACAAAAGCATCATATTGTAAAACAATTATGATTAGCTTCTTCTTAGAATTAAGCCTGCTAGTGCGTGACTAGGAGTGTACTAAATATTATATGCTGCCATCTTCTTTACTAACACATAATTCTCTTAAATTGTACCGCACCCTTTTCTGATTCCAATTATTAAGAATACCTCATTCAACTCTACTGTCTAGAGTACTTATTGTATACAACCAAAATTTTATATGATCATAAAACAACAAATGTATTGCAAAAAACACATTTCTCAACGTATTGTAAAAAGAACTAGAACATATTTTCTGACTGAACCAAAAAACACAATAACCTATTCGGGAACTAACAATACACGCATTATTTACAATGCACCACGGTGACCTTATCTCCGGTGCTCCAAGGCAAGGCAAGGGATAAATACTACAATAATTTCCCCGGCCTATTGTAAGCAAATAGTAATCCGAATGATATATCTATCATAACAGTAACAATGGAAGATGATCGCGGTGCCACATTTTGAATAATATCGGTTTATTGATAATCGTGATCAGCCACAAGGTACGGTTCCGCCTCTTGTTGTTATTTCTCATTTGTTGGGCAATGCATTAACACGCCCAAGTCTGTGATATTTGCGGGATTAGCCAAGTCGAATACTTCTCACGGGTATTACCGGAATAATAAGGTTTAGCTAAACTGCGATTCTCTAGAAACTGATTCACCGTCCTATGTCAATTACGTAACATTCAACTCTAATACAAATACATTCTACTCTTTTACATTGAAATCTTAAAGTGCGTTAGGACTTAATAAATTCATATGCTTATTACGCATAAAACTTTTCAAATGCCTTTATACACATTTGATTAAAATGTTTTATACAAAATACTCAAGTAACAAAACTGTGGGAATGAATGCATAGCCGATATCATCATGCTTGAGGATCGTGATCCAATGAATCCTAGTGCGATTCTTTTCTCTCTGTCTCCTTTCTCAACGTATTGTAAAAAGTCTCTGACACTGGTATTTCTGTAGCATATCTTATCTAGCCAATTCACGCATTGAGCATCGTTTATATCCTATATTTTACAAGTATTTATTAATCTCTCCGTCTATCTTCTTCTTTGGAGCAATACAGCATAGTACATGCGAGAGAACCTTTTCTAAAAATAGAATGCTTCCAGAAGAAAGACATATTAAGCACTTATTTGCGGCAATTGATTATAAATACTAAATTTAGATCACAAAAATATTTTTGTTTTAATCCTTTTTATAATTTTTTTTCTCAATATCGCACATTTGAATGTCACATGTGGATATTTAGATGCTATAGTGAATTATTTGCAATTAATGAGCATTTTATTGCA
>JAPMAF010000546.1:0-14055 GCA_026537445.1 Silvatares holzenthali | reverse complement strand
TATGTATACTTTTTGATTCTTACTGGTTTTGACAAATCCACGAGATCACAGATGTTTCTAATTTTAATAACAAATTTGTTTACAATCGGTTTTAGAAACTTTGCGATCATGTCTTGCGGATAATTCGAAACTAGTAAGAATTAATTCTAAAAAAATACACATTGTGTGGTTGAAGGCTATGATAAAAATATATGGATTTTAAAAATGGACCACAAAATAACCGAAGATAAATTGTTTTTTTTGTTCTGTTGTTGCAGATGTTACGCACGGCGCGGATAGGAGGCGCAAACATGATCAGGACTCTCTGCATTATCTTGGTGTTCGCCTGCGTGAGCGCAGGAGAGGATGGATGGTCGAGGCAGCTGTCTGATTCCGCCAGTGAATGGGTTCCACTTCAGTCGGTGCTGTCAAAGAGGCAGGCAACACCCAGAGTCCTCAATCTCCCGGCGCCATTCCACGCCAACAACTTCTTCCCCGCTGAGACTTACCAAGAGTACGTGCCCCAAGAGGCTTCCAGGCAGATATTCCTACAGTCTCCGCCCCAAGAGCAGGCTTTCTTGAACCGTCAGAACGGCTTGAACCAACCGATCCAGCTCACTCTAATGGGAAGATTTAACCCGTTAGCACCGACGTTCATCCCTAGAATCGAGGGAGAAATAAAATACAACGACTTCCGAAAGAGTATTCAAGATCAGTTCAGAGCGCAACCTCCGCTGCCACCCCAAACACTCAACAATCAGTTCTTCAATCGAGCACCTACTCTTAAACCCCTCGAGCAAGATGCTCCACGGTACGTAGACGGCTACAAAGTTGAGAACGTGTCGGGCGATTTCTTGGGATCGACATTAATAACTCCGGCTGTAAATCAGGAAAAGCCCAAACCGGTAGAGCAGATTATAACGGAAAAATCTTCAGTGCTGCCGACGACTCCGACGGTGACGACCGTTGAAAAGGAAGAAGTCGAATTGCTGTACGTCCCTCTCGAGACTCTTCGCAACAAGAATTTCGACGCTAAGCGATACATGAACGCGGTGCAGAAGTCGGAAATCGCGAGAGATTCCGTGGGATCTCCGATTCAGATCAACAATCAACTGTTTTCGCCGACGCCTCCAACTTATCTGCACACACAAAAACAACTGCAAAATATTCAGCAAGAGCTCCAGCAACAGGCTGCCAACACGAAGAACCTTCAAGGGACTTTCTTGAATCAAAACCAGTTCCAAAGACAACCGAAATATCAGCAGCCTTCCCCAACACCGTTCCCGTTCAGTCAATCGTTTTCTCCACAAATAGCCCAAGCGCAAACCCCGAGGCCTAACAAGCTAAAGGCGCATCAACCGCCCTTAGCTGTGTACATGGTGCATAGAGAAGAAGGAAGCCCTAAATTGGTGGATGTTTTAGCACGTTTGAAGGAGTCGAAGAGTATCTCTGTTTTGGACTACGTAACACCGAATTCTCCGGATGTGTTCATCGGTCCTTCAAACTTAAAAGTGCCAGAACGGTACTCTAAATTTGAGCTGCCATATCTTTCGAGTATCGATGGAAGTAAATTGAGTCGCAAGATAGATCACCTGCCATTCTTTGTCGCGCCATTGAGTTACAAAGCTCCCGAGGGATTCGCCAAGATTCCCTTCCCGGCGCCGCATGTTGGATCCGTCATTGTAAATCCGTTCATGACAAGCGCGGACGATTTCCCACAACCCACCGACACCACCTCGTACTTTGGTTTCTCACAAGATCCTACGACAGAATCTTTCAGAGCTACTTCACCTAAATCGAACGGTTTCAGTTTCTTTCCTTCTGCAACACCGACTCCAGGAAATGTGCAAGGAACAACCGCTGGGTTCGCTTCCTCGTTTGAGCCATTTGAGCAGTTTCAATTCAACCAATTCAGGCAGCAGTCAACGCGTAAACCGGAACCAACTTTTATAAACTCTTCAAGGCCTCCGACCAATGCGTTCTTCTCAACATCCGCGAGGCCTAGTTCAGTGAGCTTTTTCGGCTTCCCGGGTCAAAATTTCAACACTGGCCCAACAACAGTAAAACCTCCGACTCCCCTCGTTTACGAAAATCGTGGCCACTATATAACGAATGCAGCTATCGATAACACAAATCCGACAAAACAACCGACAATAAGCGAGATAACAACACAAAAACTGACATCGCCTATTACATCTACGTCTCCAAAATATGAAACGCAAAACCCTTACTCCATAAACTCTGCATTTGCTCTCAAGAATCCCTATGAACCTGTCGATTTTAGAACAAGTATTCGTGGAAACGAAATAAGGCATTTCAACCTTGAACAATCTGAAAGAGTGCCACAGCAAAATGAATTTAATTCTTTCGTTCAGTCTACTCAGAAATACCCTCAGTTCCCCGCGCAGCAGCGACCAGTGGTAGAATTGCCTTCAGACAATGATTATTCTCCCAGACCATATGTGAACCAAATTGCACCAAGCAGCACATCGGCCAGACCTCCGCCTCAAGTGACTGAGACATCAACGCCTGAAGAATATGAAGTGTACAGAACGAAAAACAAGGAATCGTTCACAGAGTATACCCAATTTACTAATCCAACCGCGCAAGCTGAAGATGATAAAGTTACTCAGCAAGTTCAATACGAAACAGAAGCTCCATCGACAACTACTACAACTACCACAACGACAACTACGGCTGCCCCCACCACCAGTAAATCCGTGTTTGGAAGGAGACCTATACATTCAAGAGGAAGGCCCAGGTACACCACTCCTAAACCCGATGAATCTGAAACGACTATAAGCAGCACTACAAGAAGAGTGCCAATCCGTGAAAGGCGTCCAAATACATTCCGCACTAAATTAGAAAGTGCCAGAACTAGTACGACAACAACTACAGAATCTAGTGTTGATAGCAATAACTTCGATTCAGTCAAAAAACCAGCGCGAGATTATGGTAAATTCTCAACAAGAAACAGAAGTAGACCACAAGATAATGAAGACAGAACGACCACCGAAGCACCAGTAGAAAAGACAACAACGAGAAGTCTAAGAGGCCGTTCGAGAGGAAGAACACATTTCAAGAAGACTGATAACTACGATGGAGACTATGTTCCGAAGAAGAAGGTTAAAGAGGAAGAGAATAATCTGGCTTACCAGAGAGATGTGTTACACCAAAATTATCCAGTGACACTCTCCGAGAGGAGAACAACTTTAGAAGTTCGCACCACAACAGCTATGCCTAGTAGTAGAGATGATGGGAAGATTAAAATTTACGAAACAACGAGCAACACTCAAAGGCCATACTCCGTTCAGGAAACATCGTCTACTGAAGCATCGTTAGCATATTCCAGTGCGGCTGTATTTCAAGGAGAAGACAAATACGTCACACAACCAGAATTGAATGTTGAGATCAATGGAGTTAGTGCTAGTGCTCAACCGATCATTGACAATCAAGAAACCCCAACTTATGAAGTCTCAACTGAAAGCATTCAATTTAGTTCAACTCCGAGAATTGAGAAGCTTCCACAAGTATCTGAGCAGATAACGGAATCCGAATTAATTGCCAATACAGAAAATATGGATATTGGTAAACATCACGACGTTCATTCTGCGACTCCGATTCCATACGCTCCAGATGTCATTCTAACTGAAGAACCAATGCCCAAATTCAGAAGCAAACTGAGACCACGCCCAAAGTTGTTGCCTTCTCTGAATATACCAAAGAATGACGATGAATACCAGTCAATTTATTCTGATACGTTTGTAACAAGGAAAGCTGAGGATGACAATACAGACAACCGCATTGGTTTCACAAGACGAGTATCATCTGTGAGCCCTAGCACTTACCGTCCAGCTTTCAGCAACAGAAGAACAACTATGAGGATTGAGGAAATCGAAGAAGAATTGAAATCAAAGAGGACCCAAGTTAAAGGTGACTCGAGATCTACAACCTTTAAATATCCCGTTTACATACCTGAAGCTACTTCCACAGCACCAAAAGATGCCGAAGCTCCAACAACAAGACGAACACATTTTGTTAGGAGACGACCAGTAAGACCAACAACAACTGCATCAGACGCAAGCGCTCAACTAGATGTAACAACAGAAAGTTATTCAAGTGTGAAACCGACGAGTAAAAGAGTTCGAGTGCGAGGGAGAGTGCGAGCAAGACCAACAACAGAAAAGGTAGATATTAGCAGCACTGCTGAGGAGAGGTTCTCCCCGTCATTCAGTTCCCCTGCTATACCTGATGAAAAGTATGCGACATCAACACCAAAGATTGATGTGCAAAGATTTAGAGGAAGAACTCCAACACAACGATTTTTCAAGAGGCCGCTATCTTTACCTGATAAAAACCAACCGGCTGAAGCAGATATTGAAGACCAGGCATCCTTTGATTCAATCAATAGGCCAGAGTTTGTCCCATTTTCAGCAAAATCTGAAATATCCCAACAGAAGCCAGATTCTGGATCTGATAGTCAATGGTCACCAAAGTTAACATACAATTCTTTCAAACCTTTTAACCCAAACGTTATAGCTGATGAAGTAAAAGTAGATGCTTTTGAATTCGGGACTAAGATCTATGCGGATGGTCCAGAAATAATAACAGCAAGAAATCCTTACGAAGACGTATTGATCGCTGTAACGCCAGCAAGTAACAATTTAAATAGACAGCCAACTAATGAAAACTTGCGAAAAGAAAAAAGTGCTAAAGCTATCCCTGAAGTTGCTTCGACATTCGAAAGTGTTTTAGAAGAGGTGATGAGGAATTTAGAAGAGCAGGATGAAAATGAATACAATAAAGACTACGTAGCTGTTATGAAACACGAGGGCGGAGAAATAGGTGAAATACCTCCAGAGTCTACTGTTGAAACTGATTATGCTAAGGCCAATACTGAATTTGATGCTAATTCTAGTTGGAAGACCACACCTGAAATTCCACCAACAACTATTACAAGCGAGACAGTATTCGGAATAGATCGATCATTTACAAAGGGTCCGGATGATGTGGTAATGTTATATAAATAAATAGCTTCTTAATATGAAATGTAAGTATTGATATTAATACAGTGTTGTTCGTTTTAATTCCAGACACCAACAAGCACTGAAAGAAAACCCCGAAGACGGGGCTTTTGGAGAAAGGTTCGCCCTGTCAACAGGGACATGTTGGAAACAGCTGAATCCCAATTTTACAAGGACACCTCCAATGACCTTTTGAAAGAAAGAGAAAAAACGAGAAACACTAAATTAAGGCAGAGAGTAAAGCCAACACATCCTATTACTACTACACCATTACCACAGGTTGAAAAGATTGAGACAATTCAAACTACGATCCCTTCGACAACAGTTCCAGAGCAAGAGATTGTTACAGAAAAAAATCAAGAAAGATTAGAAACCGAAGCACCATTCGTGCCAACAGAAATATTTACACCAGAGGAAGAAGTAAAAGAAGACATTGAAAGAGAAGAAGCAGTAACGGAAGCAGAAATTATTGCAAACGTAGAAACAGAACATCCTATTGAAACCTTTGAATTAGAAAATAAAACAGAATATTTGATGAGCAACACAGAATCTCCTGTTCCTTTAGAAGAAGCAGATGAAACTGAGGAAGCAACTGAAACTATTGAAACGAAAACTACGATCATGCAAACGAACGAGGTTACAACACAGAAAATAAATACGACAACCGAAAACAGAGCTGAAATCGAAGAACAACTCACAACTGAATATGAAATTGATGCAGTAACTACTGAAGTACCTGAAAGTGAACAAACCGAATTGAAGACAATGGAAAAAGCTATCGAAATGAAATCTAAATCTTCCACAGAAGTAAAAAGCTTTTCTGAAGCAATGGAAGAGATTTTAACAGAGATCGAAAACAAAAAAGAAAATGACGATCCCAAACAGGATATTATTATAAAGAAAGATGAAATTAAATCTGATGGAGTGGATTCTCTAGTTCCTGGTTTTAAGTATCTCGATCCGAAATCGATAATAGGCACATCGGTGTCAAAGGAGATATCGCAAGAGACCGAGATTTGCTACAGGGGTAAATGCATCAAGTCGAAGAAGTTGGATCACATTGAAAGTTAAAATTTACAAGTTAGAATTTATTAAAAAAATCAAGTGCCTGATAAGTTAAAAAAATACTAAATCTATGAACTCATTCACTACTAAATAACAATGTAATGAACTTTTAGTGTTTTTTAAGATGATACAAGGTGAGAATGGAATATCTGGAAAAGAATTTAGTAAAAATCATGAAGTAGACTCTTCTCATCAACCTCAGAATCAAACTCATGTCATAAGATAGTTTACAAGGTTGATTTGAAAGAATACTATAAGATTTCATTTGACTTTGGTCAGAAAATGAAATAAAACAGAGGCTAGCTTAAAATAGAGGTCAGTTAATAAAGTGGAAAGCTTGCTTTTTATAAATATACTGTAGTTGACTATCTTAAAATTTTTTACCGTCATGAAATATTAAAAATCTTTCCAGATATTTAAAAAAATCTCACCTTTAGTTGCGGTGCTTTCGATGCAACAAACAAAAAAAGTGAAACAAGTCAGAGTTTTGAAATCGTTTGAAGAGTAGTGAGACTCTTAATTGTTCTATGACTAATGAGAAGTCATAATAATGGAGATGTATTTGAATTTGTCCCTTGTCTAGAGTACCTATCTTTAAAAATGCAAAATATTTATTATTTCACATTTAGTTATACGTTACTTTAATATTGTCAGTTGTTATTCGCAAGACATCTAAAATTTAATAAAGGAACTAGTAATGTGATGGATTGTTTTTAATGGGATGATTAATTTATGTAGCAATGCACTGCTGAACACAAACCTGCCCACTATGTTTTACTTATAGAAGTTAGCATCTCGGTTCCATATGTCAGAATGGTAGTATATGTTGATCATATATTTTTCATTTTAAGCACTGGGGAATATCACTAGTGAAGAATTTATTTACGTTTCTATATGTCTCCTCAATATTCTCCTCTAAACTCAGTGTTCTAGTTATCTCGGAGATATTTGTAGTCATTGACTTATTTGGTTGCCAACATCAATTTTCTCATTATTTTTATTTTGGTTGCATTGATAAGGATCTCTACCTTCTTCGTCTCTTTTCCTTTTCTTTTTATTGACTCAAATTAAATCCAGAGCTAAAACATTTAATGCTGTCTACACAAACACAGTTTAAATTGCTGGAAATAAGTGAGGCTCACTTATGTATCTAATTTTCTATCTTTAATAACATAATTTCCATTGGTCTTCTTGGAACTTGTACAGAGCATTTGTAATCATTCTCTTGATTGCTTAACAATCTTTGAGTAACAATGAAATATTGCTCCATACTTACCAAATGATCTGTACACATTCAAACTATGTTCAATATCTTAATATCCTTGAGCAAGACTGCATCACTGTATTGATCTGTCCATCACTTTTAGAACACAACTGAGAACCATGAGTTTAGAACAGGTAAGATTTGTGTATTAGACATTAATTTATTTTTTATAAATGCATATTAGTGTGATTTTTTACTCAGTTCGAAAATATTTCGCTACATAATCAATTTAAGATGCTATACATTATTTATTATCACGGTCGAAAAAGAATATGTTTTTTTTGTTAGAAAACCTTGAGAATACTTTGCGAGTAATAACTGATTTATAATTTTAATTGTCTTGTCTTGTTTTAGACTATAATACTTCTACCAAAAGACAAGAATATTGTACCTAATTTTAATATTAATTTAGTTATTTCGAATCTTGCCTTCGCTACCATAGAAGCTCGATTGTAAATAAACATTAAAATGCTTATGTATCATTATAAGAGTAGCGTAACTTTTTATAAGAATATTTTTGTTATGAACAAATACTCACTTTTAACTCTTACCCAGTGGTATTCGCAAGCAATTAAACCAACCGCAGAGAGCTGCATTCAATCCAATTAAAAATATTGCAAAACTGCATAGTTTTATGGTAATCATTGCTAAAATAAATTGCAGTGTAATAGATATTACAGCTTTGGGATAATATAAATAGATGTTTAGCAATCATCTCAATGTTCTTGGTGCTAAGAATTCGTATGTTCATGATTCAATAAGAAACACTTTGTTCATCTTGATAATTGTAAACCTCATGATGAAGAAAGAACTTATAACATTGTTGTTCTACATTCTATCTTGTAGAGTAATTACTCGTTGAAATTATCCTCTTTACTTTAAAAATGTATAGGACATGTATATGAGAATATAATCTCACTCTCAAAGGAATCACAATTGGAAAAAATTAATCGAGTCTTGATAAGGAGAAGGTAGGTACCTTAATGCATGGCAGCGAGGCGTGGCTTTGGCAGAAGTATGAAAGCAGAATAAATACCGTGGAACTGAAAGCATTAATAGAATGTGCGGAGAAAACACGAGTGATAGAATAATTGAAAACATCAGAGTTGAATCACAAATAGAATGAATGTTGGATGTGTCGAATGAAAGAATTGTAAAATAAATATATAATGTAAATATACTCGATAGAACGGTGTGAGAAAGGCCTATAAGAAACTTCCCTACTTCTTAATGAAAGAGTCTCAACTTCCATTGTGTATGTATGACGAGATGTATGAATGCAGAAGTAGTAAAAATTGTATGTTCTTACTGCCTATCAGAAGTGTCTGGTGTATCTTCAATTCTTGCAACACAGATGAAGCGTAAGCATATGTTTATTTAAATGATTGATTTCTGTAGCTGCTGCTTTTGCAATATAACACACTCTCTCCCACGTTGATGAGGTTTGCAAGAGAACATAACGATTCACACATTCCTTTCCTTCGAGAATCTGCACAGCTATGGAACATGCTTATAGCTGATGTGTTTTATTCTCCTTATAATTTGGGTCTCAACAAAAATCTTACAAATCATAAGCGATAAATAGATAAATCCTTCTAAGCATCCAATTTATTTTGTTGTTAATCAACTCTTCGACAGTTTTTAAAGCAAATTCTTTGTCTGAACAATATTTCTAAACCAAATAATGGTAAATTGACTAGGTATGTATTTTAAGATAGATATTTTACGAGTCTATTGTAACGATAACGTCAAAAATAGACAAATAGTCCTATCTTATCAAATGTAAATAATATAAATATGTAAGGAATGCATACTTAGAAATAATATTGTACACAAATTATTAACATACCAATATAATTAAGATATTTAACGAATAATTTTAATTTATTCTTAAAGGTCATGTTAATTTGTAATGTTACAACAATAATAAACTACATATCTGTTGGAATTAAAGTATTTATTATTGACCTTTAATTTATTTATTTATCAGTACAATGTTCCAAATATAAAAAAAGTTTAAAACAACAAGAAAAAAGAAATGATAAATAATAGTTGATATAAAAAAAGCAAATAAACGTTAAGTAAAGCAAAAGGGTGGTGGGTAGGAGTCTGTAATCTTCTTGTGTATCTGGAAAAATCAGTAGAATCTAGATTAGTATTAACAACTGATCTCTTTTTACATTGATATTTAATTATTTATTTATTGGATGATTTATATAGCAGCTGTTTTGTGAATAAAAATCACCCCAAGAACGCTTTACAAAGTAAATACATTTAAATAAAAATACATATAGTTTAATGATTGTAAATTATTTAGTAACTAAATAAATAACAATACTTAGTAGCTTTGTTGCTATCACTTTATTTATTTTTGAGTAAAGCTACTATAAGTATTGTTATTTATTTAGTTACTAAATAATTTACAATCATTAAATATGGAAGTCTCCTATCACAAAGTTACCACCGAACAAATCAAATACATATAGTTATTAATGTATGACGAAAAACATCTTGTACATTCATATTATATTATATGGCAGATGTATTGGCAGGTTCAAATCCTATTTAAATATTTGTTTTTTCATAACAGCGTACAGTACCAAGAAAATTTATGTGGAAAAGCTACAAAAGGAAGTCAATTAAATACAGAATCATAGTAAGAAATAGAGCACAGAGTAATGGGCAAAACATAAAAACTGTATATAGATAAAAACAAGTAACAATGGTTAATGGTATGACCATATAAAAGTGTAGATAAGCAAGTGAAAATCAGTAGGAAAGGAGAAGAAACTACCAGTGGCATAGGATTAACTGATTTAGAATGTCACGAGAGTTTGTCAAAAAGGCATTTATTCAACAAACAGTATATAAACTCCAAAAACAAATAGAGATTAAGACATTGGCAAAGAATACGAAGTAAGAACACTTAATACTTTGTACTTACTTTGTCGTCCTTGTGGTTAAAACACTTGACTAAAGAGTTGGAGGAAAGCTGGAAGTCGCGGGTTCGAATCCCGTCGGAGCGAAAAAATAATAATTTATAAATGTATTTTTCGATTCAGATTTAAAAAAAAATTAAAACAGCTAAAATATGAATTTAAAAATTTAAGTATTTTCATAGGCTTTCACGACCAAAAGATTTGCAAGTCAAAAACTTTTGGGTAGTCATATCGTGTTGTGACATTTTATTTGCCAACGTTTCGGTGTCCAACATTGCAGTGTCCATCTTCAGGGTGAGGTATAAAAAAGGCAGCCTGACGTCAAGCAACACGATATGACTACCCAAAAGTTTTAAAATTTTTAAAAATATAAATTCACTCTGGACGAGTGACAGATCTTGTATCGCCCTGAAGCAATACAACCGTTTAGTATTGTAAGCCACGTGAAGTGGATTTATCCATGTTTCGTGACTAGAATTGAATAACCAGATTTTCAATCTCTCCTCCGACTGCTACACAACATTTACATGTGCGATTGCACTGAATATTACAGATCCAGACGGATGGTGGACGATGGATTATATTATTCGATGAATATATTATGTACTTTTGTTAGTTCCTGGTATCCAATGCATGATCCTCGTCAATTAGTGGTGTAGCAAATTCCTTTCATCTTATTTACCACATATTTGTTGGTTATTTCTCCGACCAAGCGTTTTGTTTTCCAGGACTCTGAGACAGTTAATGTGGATTGTCTTCAAGACAGCGTATTCGATTAGCTGAGCAAGCATTCTCATTGGCGAGACCGATGGCCTGGAACCCTCTTCTGGCGTTAGTGTGAAACAGTCCATCTGAGATGATATTTAAAGGCCGACTAAAAACACATCTTTTTAAAGTATTGTTCCCTGAGAGTAAAAAAATGAGCAGTGCTCTTGACGTGATATTCTCACGAAAACGGTGCTACAAAAGATATCTGCATTAATAATAATGATAAAGAAAAATCGCAAGTTAATGACTTTTAGGTAGACATGTGTTGCGATATTTTCTATAATAATGTTTCAAACCACATAGCAGTATCCATCTTCAGGTCGAGTCTGTTTGATTCTTTTTTCTAGTTTGATGCCATCATCATAGGCCATATCACACCATTTGCAATAGGGGTAGGCAGATAGAATGCAGCGCCACTTGTCTCTGTCCTGACACACAATCCTTGTTTCCTCCACGTTCATGAATCTCGTCATACATGCGCGATGGTTGTTGTGACTCCCAATATAGCCTCCATTAAGAAGCTGAGAAACATGCCCCGGCCAAATTTTCTAGGCCTTTTACGCACTGCTATGCCACTAATATTCACACTGTACTTCACTTTCTGTTTTACTATTCTTTCATTCGCCATTCGTTCAACATGTCCGAACCATCTCAAACATCCATTCTGTTTATGATTATTACTTTTAATTGACATTCTTCTCTGATATATTCATTTCTTATCATATCACTCATAGGGCGTCGTAGGGAATTTCGAAAATAAAATACGTAATATTTTCATAAATATCTATTATCAATCATCATCTATAAAACTTTGGTTGTGTGCCTCCATCAAGATGGAGAATCGTTTCTTCCTAATTTCATTATCCAAGAAGTCCTTCCTCTCCTCTCTAGTTCTGTGCCTTGTTAAATAGTCAGGATCCTCGATGTTTACAAGCCCTTTCGAGAAAGTATATAGGACCACTGTGGAATCGGACTCCACACAGGCTAAGGTAACGCAGTTATCGCTCTTGCATAGTTTATTCTGCAGATCACAAATGGTTTTAAGGCTGATCGTGTCCGACGTGGAATGCGGTATAAAAATGTGTGTGTTGCCGTTTTTAAATGGCTTTGCCGTTAAATAAACAATATCCATATCATTATTGTACAAGAAATCGACATCGTACATCATCCGCACGTCTAACAGCTCGATATAAACTTGATATGCTAACGCGATGTTTAAATTCGATTTGCATCCTAGAGATTTGAGATGGTTTGTTATTTTGGCCTCCATATTTAAGTTTAACGCATTAAAATTACGTTGTACAATTTCATTGACATCCGCGATTTTGACGGTTCATTTCAAAACAAACATGACGCTTTGATAACCTTAAAAACATATGACAATAAAGATACATTTCTTCTTCTTCCTTTACGTTTTTCAAGCTATATAGGCAAGATTATGTATTCACAAGAAATGAGCGTTTTCAATAGGTAATATAGAACGATAGAGCTATTCACCTTACTGCTTCAATGCTAATATCGCTGCTTCAATCATTGCATGCCCAGTATTAGGGCTGCAGGTCTTCTCAACGACCCACAGAATACCCAGGACATCTTTCACGACCCACTATCATATATTATGAAAACATTGCATCTCTCCGTGTGATCATAAATCCTTACGCCTTCAAACCCTTATACCTTTATCTTTTGTTTATTCCTTGACACTAAATAAATAAAATGGCTGAATCTCCTTCCCAGTCTGCAATCTATCACAATCTTCCAGTCCCTGCATACCCGCTGTATATTTCCCCCCTTATCAACCCACTAGTGTATATACAGCTGCTCTGCATTATATCATTGATTTTGTTTCACTTTTGTCACGTCATACCACTTTTACAGTATATATATTTTTTACTTTGTATAACTATGCAAATTTTTTTACTATGTATGCACATATTTTGCTATGTATTTTTTTAAATTTTGGCTTTGTTCGTACTTACCTTTAATGTTTACTTTGTTCCTTGGTACCATACACTGTTAACAAAGAATAATATATAGATTATAAATTATACTTCCTATACCGATGTTTCGAACATTGTAGTATGCGTTTTACAGTAGGTACTTGTAATCGATTACTCTTTGTAATCAGTAATTCAATTGCTTTTTGCCCAAACTAGCCACATCCTATTAAATCAAAAAAAACGGCTCGGTATTTCTAAATATTGAGAAAACACAGAACATATTAAAATATTTTACTGCTGTTAACACTGCAAGTTGCTGGCAACATTTCAACTCTAAAAGTGACGCATACTTTAATTTCTCCGTGTGACGTCTTGTTCAACAACACAACCGTGACAGTGGTAGAGTTTATTTTTTACACCGCGATTGATCCGCGAAACCTGCTTTTAGTTTTACTCGTTGTGATGATAAAGCACACCTGCTAATCGTGGAATAATCTGTGTTCAAATCGAAATCTACAATCAACCGAAATGAGTTTCTTTTCGAAAGTTTTCGGGGGCAAGAAGGAGGATAAGGCGATGACAACTGGGGAAGCGATACAAAAGTTAAGAGACACTGAAGAAATGCTTATGAAGAAGCAAGCCTTTCTAGAAACAAAGATAGAAGACGAAGTGAAGGTCGCAAAGAAGAACGCGTCTAAGAATAAAAGAGGTTAATGAATCACTACTTTTTACTGTCAGATTGTTTGTAATTGAGATAAATAATTCGTCATTTGACCTTCGCGTCGAATCACATAGATATTTCGTAGGCAATTCTAATGAAGAATGTCCGCGTATCCTAAGCAACGGGATTACATATTAATTAAATAATTTTAATATATTTTCGGGATTACATATTAATTTAATCATTTTAATATTATTAATATGGCGTGAGTGACAAACTGATCCGTGCGGTCGCCTCACTATACGAGGGCAGCACTGCATTTGTCAGTCAATGGAGGTATTACGGAATGGTTTAGTATTACGAAAGATGTGAAACAAGGGTGTGTAATGTCTCCGTGGTTGTTCAATCTATATAT
>JAPMAF010000545.1:0-14055 GCA_026537445.1 Silvatares holzenthali | reverse complement strand
TAGCGTGCTGGAGTCGTCACGTTTCGAGATGAAAAAATTGTCATTACGTAGAAGAAAAGTAAGTGCAGGGTGAAAATAACTGTGGCAGAATACTCAAAAGACATATGAATGTGGAAATAAATGGAAATGTTTGTCGGGACAAAGATAAGTTGCCATTGGTGGATTTAGCACTTGACAGCTTAGGAGGAATTTAATATTAAAACCTTCATCTCAATATTTTCACTACCTCGACGTTTTTATAAGCCTATAAATATTCCATTACTGAGCAGATACCGAATGTAACCATATATCGAGACAGAAAGGTCTATAATAATAAAAAATATATCGCTGGAAGCTATGCTAGGGCAAATAGAGAACGTCTCATACATCCTCGATTTGCCCATTTGGTTTGAAATTATTCTTTTGAAGAAAATGTAAAATTCATTCTAACCAAAAAAAGTTTATTTTTTAAGTGATGTGCATATAATAATAACTATAAAATATTATTTTATTATTATATTATATTATTTAATATTACTTTTATGTAATATTACTTTCATTTGACATTTCGGAATGTCCACATTTTTTATTATTTATTACTCAGATGGTTTTCACCTTTATAATGGAATGTCCACATAAAAACTAATGTAGTAAGTTAGAAGGGTCGTTCCCAATTATGAATCGAAATGGAAAATGTTCCTTTTGGTAATGGACTCTTTAATTATAGAAATAAGTCGATTTGGTAGTATGATGACACATATTCGTTCTAGATGGTTACCAATTTTTAAATGATCCTCCAGTTATTGGCATTATTTTTATAGAGGATTTGTATACTTCATAAAGACGTGAATACATATTTGTAGATTTAAAATACATTCAGGCAACACAAAAAATGCGGACGTCAAACAGTTCATAGATAAAACACCGGCTGTCAACGCGAGAGACGTGTCAGGGTTTTGTGTATTCATTTTTCAACGTTATCATCTAAACTTTATTATATACAAAATGGGTTCGTTTTTATTTCATTTGATTGAATGCTATTTTTTTCAAAAGCATTATATTTTTTCATACTTATGTTAATGCTTAATTTTACATAAATTGATAAGCTATCAAACATAATTATATATTTTCAATTTTGCATAATATTATATAATTTAAATAGTTTCAGCTGTCTCCAGTGGCACTTCGTTTATTCTATCAGCAATATTTTCCGTTTTGTTGTTTTCCGGTATGCAAATGTATAGATCATGGCTCGTTTCTTCACAACTGCATACAATTCTAGGAGGTTACCTAGGGAGCTTACTATTTCTACTGATTTTAACCGTATCCTTTTGAATATTTTTAATAATATGTAAAATTGTTTTATCTTGTTTACTCCTGCAAACCGTAAAGTTTTGCACAGTCGAACTTTGTTAAAATATTTATTTTTTATTTTTGAAACATTTTGCACATAAATAGCCACTCGGTGTATAAGGGAAGCTCATTTCCTAAAGTAATCTCTGCCAGCAATCCCCCTTTTTGCCTTTGTACACTTATGATTACAGATAGCTATTTCATATGGTAATTTTTGTGCAATACAACTCCGTTAATATCGTTTTAATTGAATAAATCATTCCCATAACGCCTCATACGCCAGGCTAGTGCCTATCCATTACGCTACGGGGGCTGGCAAGATATGTATTGTACTTATGGGGATGTTTTATGTGACTCCTCAATAGTTCTTGGTTTTAGCGAGCAAAAAAGTTTATAATTTGAACTTCCTACATTCTTCTTTCATTTATATCGAATTCTCGGTCATAACGAGAAACTTTCAACTCTGCGACATTGAATGTGGAAAATTTCAAGTCATAAACTTATTAGATATACCAATAAATCCAAAATGGTCATTAAATATTGTGGTAAAACATCATATAGACATTTGGATAAGCTTTCATTTAATTAGAAATTAATCTTATGTCCCCTTAGTGGTAATTTCTGGATATCATTGCCAAATTTAGATCTCTTACACAACTTAAATGATATCTGTCAATTATAGATCGATAAAAAATGGTGATTATTTTAGTAAGAATGTGGTGTCAAAAATGTTGATGCGGGTAAAGATACAAAGATTTAATTTAACATCAACATAGTTGTAGAAATTTACAGAGAGAGTGGCTACAAATAATAAGGTTAACGGCGCTATGTATTTGATATCTGACAACGAAGCATTCTTCAAGAAATCACTGTTGCCAATAAACAATGGAGTCTTGGTACCTATGATCATTATGAAGAGTGCGCGATAAGACTCTGAGTGATAGGATAAAAGAATATATCATCAATGAATATATCAGAGAAGAATATCAACTTATTGTAATGATCATGGACAAATTGAAAGTTGGATGTTTGAGATGTCTTGGACTTGAAAGGTGAACAGGGAATGAAAGATTAATAAAACAGATTTGTGGTGCGAATCTTATTGGAAGAAGAGTATGGGGAACGCTTAGGCAAATTTGGCAGGTGCAGGTTTCTATACTTCTTCATGAAGGAAATGTAAAAAGCCTTTATAATCGTTTTGCGTGTATGTTGAGATGTATGAGTCTAGAGGAGGCAGGAAGTGCATGTCAGGATATTGACAGGTGGCGCTCCATTTTCTTTGCCTAGTCCCACCGCGATTTGTTGTGATGTTTTAGATGTAAAGGGTCCACAGATAAGGATGCTACTTTAACAGCTCATAGTGGCCATATTTGCCAATGGATTTTTGGCATTTATAGTCCGTTATGTTCAGGAAGATTTGCAATTTAATCATAATTTGTCTTTCGTTGGTAAAAGAATTGGAAAACATCAAATTTTATTATGCATATTCGTGTTAATCAAAAAACGATTTGACACCGCTAGATAATTTCTCTAGGACTGTGTCAAGTCACAAGTTTATAAGGATAAACCTACTACTCTTGCTGACTTGGAATCCAACATTACGATTGTCAAAAAGCCCACCATGACGTGTCTAAATGGCTCTTTGAGTAGCGCAAAGCGAACACGAATTTGCATAATAAGATTGGTCAATTTCCAATCGTTCTACTAACGAGAAACAAACAATGATTAAATTGCAAACCTTTGTGAACACAATTGACAAGAGATGTCAAAATCCATCAACAATGTATGGCCGCTATGAGCTGTCAAAGTTCTATCATCCATATTGGTAGACTCCATATTTATTGATCAGTTCCAAATCTGAAGAGGTGTTCAATTCTACTTGTTACACAATAATAGATAAGTGTATTGCACAAAAATGAACAATAATGCTCATACGTAATAAAAGTATCAGCTATAACAAGCAAATCGTTTCAATACTGGTCCAATTGTTATAACTATGTTTGACTGTCTTTTATTTTCCTTAATGAATTTTTTTGCTAGGCAATTGGAAATATTGAATCTACAATGTTCGGCAAAGCATTCCAACTGAAATACCCCGAGATCGTTGTATGCCTACTTATATCTCTCGTAGCATCTGGCATGGTACACAGAGTGTGTGTAACTACATGGTTAGTATAATATTTACAATTATTACAATACATATTCAGATGAATGATATATACATTACAATACATATTCAGATGAATGAATTTACTTATCTTGGCAGTAGGTTCACCAGAGAGATCAATTTAATGATAAGGATAGAATAGTGAACGGTGCCTTGCACTCCCATAATTGGCAACAAATTGCTCATAAAAGTGAAATCTTGGTACCTACCTTGCTATATGGCAAGTGAAACATAGACTTGACAAGGATGAAAGCAGAATAAATGCAATGGTGATGTTAAGGAGAATTCGCGAAAATACTCTAAGAAATGAAAATATCAGAAGAATGCCAATGAAAAGTACACAAACAGAACAAAAGTAAGATGTTTGAAATGGTTTAGGCATGTCAATTCAATGATTCAACGACTACAATTTTGTCGGCCTTGTGGTTTTAACACTTGACTATAACATTTTCGTAGGCTTTCACAACCAAGAGATTCGCAAGTCAAAGGCTTTTGGGTAGTCTTGTGTTGTGACACTTTGTTTGCCAACGTTTCGGACTACATTACAGAGTCCATCTTCTGGGCGAGTCTGCCTGTGTAAAAAATCAGCCTGACTGACAGCCATACGTTGATTATAGTGTAGGAGGTTGCGGGTTCCAATCCCGCCGAAGTGGCAAAAATTATTTAAAAATGTATTTCTCAGTTCAGATTTTAAAAATACTTATGAAATAGTATATTTAGAAACTTAAAAATAGCAAATAAAATGCATATTCACTGGACTGGTAAAGAGTGGTAGATCTTGTATGCCCTTTCAGTATTATACACCACGTGAAATGGATTTATCCACGTTTTATATTACTAGAACTGAATGAACTACTGCTACACATTTACATGTGCAATTGCACATGTAAATACTGCTTGTAATGTTACATGTTCAAATGTATTGTGGTGTCATGTGCACCCATAAAAAACATTTAAGAAGACATTTAAAATGTTACAAATACTTGAATTTTATTCTTTAAAATGCGATCGAATATCGCTAAGAATATTAGTTGGCCATTTCACAAAACAAATATCAATTTAAAATTAAAGTCATGATTAGTGAAATCTATTGTTAATTGGCCTTGTGATCAAGTGGTTAGGACACTTGACATTGGAGGAATGTTGGAGATCGCGATTCGAATCTCGTCGGAACGAAAATTGAAGTAATTTTAAAATGCATTTTTAGATTCAGATTTTAAAAATATATTTATAAAAATCAAAACAATAAAAAAATGCATTTAAAAAATGTATTTTCACTCTGGACTGGAAAAGAGTGGTAGATATTGTATCGTGCTGGAGCAATACCCACTGTTCAGTATTGCAAGCTATGTGAAATGGATTTATCCATGTTTCGTGACAAGAACTGAATAATGAGGTTTTGAATCTCTCCTCCGACTGCTACTTAGCAATAACATGTGCAATTGCACTGAATGTTACAGACACAGACGGATGGTGGTGTCTCATGTGTAGTATAAGATAAAAAAAATCACTTACCAGCCTCTTTCTCATGACCATAATTTTGGTTCTCTCATGAACACAAAATGATATAGTTAGTGTTGCTTGAATAATGTGACAACAATGACTCTTTTAACTGAATGATTTCTTGTTCTTTAATTATAGAACAAACGTGTTTGCATCTTAAATATTTATTATTTCTATATTATTTGCTTCATTTTGTTATAGTTAATACTAATTCATTAGGCTTGTGTATATATCATTATGATATTATTGTCTCTTCTGTCCTACTTTGTATTTTACTGACTTCCAACTGAAAAACATGTATTTTGTAATCTTAAAGGCATTTATGCCATATATTTTGCTAAATAAATGTAATATTTTGTATATCATATTTATGATAGTTCAAACTCGACTATCGTAATTGTGGTTTTATGTTTCAGCTTTATTTTCTCACTGGTCGGACTCTACTATGTCAACAGAATATCGCAAAAAACATACGCTACCCCGGTGCAGCACATTGCTCAATCCAAGAAGAAATCCCATAAGTCTTAAACAGGAAAGTACAAATTGCCTGTCACAATTCGTACATTCTTTATTGAATAAATACTTTTATGAATTAAATATTTTAAGTCACAATGTTTATATTGATATAACCTAAATCCTATTTTGATCGAGTTCATTAAAAGGTTGTTTCAAACATGATAAAACATTGCATTTTTGTTTTTTTTTTGTTCGCATGAAATGCATAGTCTTGTGTAAAATAAAGTTTAAATACTTTTTCTACTTTAGGTATGTTTCAAGTCTGCCTCTAGAAATTATTTCAGATAGATTGTTTCATACCAGCGCTGGAAAACACCTTCGGCCCATTTTTTTATTCTTAGGCTATGTAACCTTTCCTATAGCTGTTGAGAGACGCTCTGAGAGTGGGTTGGTGATCATTCTGATTATTAGGAACACAAAACTCCTTGAGAGACAGTGACATGCGTCGTGGATGCATTTGTACAGTACACCGGCACATCTTATAAATGAATTTCTGGGAAACGGAGCAGTGCAGATCAAGGATGGTGTGTGTACTTGGAAATTTTATAAATTATTCTAGCCGCTGCATTCAAAACAGGCAGCTGCAGTCTGTTTAATTTACATTTCGGTAGTCTGATATTAACATATATATCGTGTATTAACATATATATGTTTTAGTATACGTTTATTGTGCATGTATAATAATACATGAATTTGAAGGAAGCAATAAATGTATAACAGGACAACCAAGTAGTGTTCCATCCTTTCTACCTACCCCTATTGGAAATTTGAATGATGTTACGTATATACCCAAGTAGTGTTCCATCCTTTCTACCTACCCCTATTGGAAAATTGAATGATGTTACGTATATACTTACACATATAGCTGTTTTTCCACTTCTTTTATTAAACTCCCCCCATATCTCTTATTCTGGACTATTTATTACCATTCACCTTCATCTGATTATTATGTAGGAGGCTTTCCTCTACTCTTACTTTCACGAAATCTCGTCTCCATTAACCTCTTCATTCATTTTTGGTTGCCAATTGCAGTAGTAACATGCCCTACCCATACTATTTTAATTTTACAACTCTTTCTTATAAGTACAGTTTTTTCATGCTTCGGCGGTGGTGTAGTCCCCATTTGGTGAGTGAGTATCTCTGCTCTCTAAGTCATATTCACTGGTCATAAATTTTGCGCTTCTAGCACTGTATGTATACAATAAAACCCCGGTTAACTAAACATAATAGGCGGAAGCCGTTTCTGATAGAAAAAAAAATCGGTCAGACCATGAACATCTTATTAGACTAAATATGTACAGTACTACTGTACATATTTTGTACACTACCATTATTATACAGTATTCAGTATTTTTGAAAGGTTTTTTAGACCAAACTAATTCAATAATTTTTTTGTAGGCTACATTTATGTTTATAATCAAAGTTAAAATTACAGTATGTACGTTATTCATTAAAATAGTCATTTTTGTTTACTTCTTGTGTCCCTTCAAACATTTTTAACTCAAGGCACATTGTCAATAAATAGTGTTTCAGATAACCCAGGTTTCGGTTAACCGTAGTTTTACTGTACATAAAATATAAATAAAATATTAATAAATTCATTATTTATTTGTCCAACTAAAAATAACATGGGATAATTAAAATTAAATAGTATATTATGGAAATATTGTACAATATATAACATTACATTTAAAATTTTACAAGGAAAATGAAAACCCTGACTGATCCATTCGAGGCAGATTATAAGAACGAAAATAAAAAAATGATTGTTTTAGTGTAATGATTCTTTAAGTGTTATATAAAATTGTTAAATTGAATATTCCTAATGTATATGTGCTACCAAATCACATTAGCCTTTTGTAATTGTGAGAATAATTTTATTACAGCACATTAAAGTATATTGGTCTTCGAACTAATGTCAGGGGAAAGTTTAGCACCAAATTTGCTATGCCCACATAGCATTGTTATTAAATCATTAAATACTTAATTAATTTTTAATCCATTCACACTGAATGATGATACAGATCTGAAATGGATTTGTCATAACAATAAATATGTAGATTAGTCTCCATTAAAGGCACAAAAGACCTGCAAATGTTTAACAAATATTTTCTTCATCATCAATAAAGCGATACGCATCCTATTTGATGTGCTTAATACGATTCATCCAAATATGTTTGTCCAGCTGTGAGCTTGGGCTTCGATAGATTAAGGAAATTTCGACCATTGCTAAGTGAGCCGCCATTTCCGAGAAGTCTCATTTTGATATCTGAAAAATATTTGACTGAAAATAATTGAATATTACAAGATTATTATTGGTAAGAAAAACAAGCCAAATTTCAAATATAACACATTTTGCTGCAGCAGCTAAGCAACCAAAGTTAACACAGAATCCACGTTAATAAAATTAGATAACACATCTACTTACAATATAAAATTAGTTCAGAATGACGGCTGAACGTGTGTGGTAAAGCATGTGTGTGGTAAATAGGTGTTATATATTACACAATAATTTTAAAAATTACACAGTAATCTTCTACCTACAATATTTTTAAAAATACACGCTGAGACGAATATATTTAAATAATCAGCATGTTATTATTTTTTTTTTCATAAAAAATAAAGTTTTCAGATGTCATTTTATCAAATGTAAATATATAATAATAGCTTGAAATATTATAAAACTCTGATTTCAATTTGAAGTTTGCATATGTACCAAATAAAATATTAGATTATGGGGATCAAAATTAATATATTGTGTACATATTTTGTGTTGTAATTTTAAAATGCCGAAATTCACCAGCTTGACAATTTTCATATATTTACAATTAAAATCTTATAGTGACAATTCATCTGTTCCACATTAATTAACTTGTTACAAATCTTGCAAATGTTGTTCCAATATACTTGATGCATACAATTTATCCGAGGGAAGGAAAATCATAATGAATAAAATAACCATGGCCCTCCTACTTAGGAGATGAATGGTTGACCAGCCTACTTTGAAAAAACTCAGGAAAAATCATGGAAAGACAATCTTGTTAATACAATAACATAACAGCCACAAGGAGAATTATATGGATGTTAGGCATGGACAGATCAGAGTTGAGAGAATTCCAGGATCCAAGGTCCATCCAGCTTATGATAATATAAATTATTTGTATAAAAAAAACAATTTCAATAAAGTTGTGGAAACGATGCAGTGCAGTTATAGGAAATGAAGTAATATATTACTGAAATTGCAATAAAACTAGAATGTATGATATTTTTCAATGAGATTTTCCATTATGAGAAAAATAAATATTCTATGAGATTTCGTTATTTTATATGATTTAATAATTAGAAAACGGCAAGGCACAGTCGAAGAAAATTTAACAATAATTAATTTGATCAAACGCCTTAAAATATAAATTTACTAACTACTATATAAATAATTTGTATTATAAACAGGACGGTATTTCACTAGAACTAATTTTATTTTTTAAGACACATGTGAATATTGTTTAAAAAATGTCATTGAGCAAGCAGAAAAGCACCTGTTCATTGTTGTAGACAATAGTAGGTTTATTTCATTTGTTGACAATGTCTATTGTATTCAACAATGATGTCAATATCATATATTCACTACTCTGTTGTGAGTTTGTCAATAGCAAAAACAAGTTTGTATGATCAAAGTTTAAACTGGGCAATGTTTTTAAAAATTTATATGTTAATAAAAGGATTGATTAATGTTAAATTGAAATTTAAAAAATAAAGTAGTAGCAAACACTTTCTTTTAAAACATAACTTTGTCGGCCACTTATGGCAGATATGGAAATATCACTTCAGATAAATTTTTTATTAAATTATTAACTGTTTTTATGACTAAAACCAACTTACATAAACACCACAAAACTTTACAAAATTAAAACAATACAAACACATACCAGCCACCAAACCCACAATGTACGTTATGGGAAGATATGGGAGATGTAGAAAAATATGTAAGCAAATATGAATGACGTAATAAATATTATGAAGTCAACAGAAATATTGTAACTAAATGGCATTTAGTGCTGTATTAGTCCCCAGATAAAGAGTAGTTTATGGCCAACCAATCAAGAACGAATATTAACTAAAAAGAAATTACAAACTAACAAAAATATGCAGTCAACATTTGCTGCAATTATTAACACGAAAAACAAACACAAAATTTAATTTGGCAAATTACTCCAGACATCTGCATTACACATTAGATGCCATCCAGTATACAAGTTGGATTTATAATTAGATTTGAGATACAATTAGAGAAACTAAAGAGCCTTCAACATGCGTTCTGATATAATGATATGCCCATCCATATATACTCTTCGATTCTCCTCTGGGAGCATGTTTGCGAATAATCTAAAATTCTATGTTCCCAACAATAAAAATTGAAATAACAATATGTAAATACACTATTAATACTACTACCTACATTGATAAAGAGATTAATTTTCTGCTATCATGTTCGTAATCGCCACAATGGAAAACACATTTTATACATATAAGACACTTATTATCTTTTACATATCTAATAAAAATGACTCAGTATCTAGTTGTTTAAAATATGATGTCACATTAAGAGTTATGGAATTATGGGCAAAACATAATATTTATGCATCTCTTCAAATTATATATTACATAATATATTCAAAAATTAGATAAAAGATTTGGTCCATTAGAATGTGATACCGTTTAGATGCTCCAAAAGATAAAAGTAATTTATTCTAAGACTGGTGTAATGCTTAGCAGATTAACATTCTCTACTGGAAGCACTATACGTAAGAAGGAATGCTACTATAACATTTTATATCACCAATTGTTGAAAGATATTCAAAACAAACTAAAGTTTAACTATTTTTAGACTTTCATTCTCTACTTTATACAGATGACAGATTAAATAAGATAATTCGTTAAATAAAATAGTAAATTTCATAACTAACAAGTATAAGAAACATATCGAATATAAATAAATAATTGTTGACAATGTCACAAAGAAGTAAAACTCCATTTCATGGAAATAATGAAATTGCACAAGTAAAAAAATGGCTCCCCGTGTCAAATACAACGCACCGTGAAGAAAAGCTAAAACAAATATTATTTATTTTTAATGTAAATATTACTTTTTGAATATGGATTTTGGAGAATCCTCGGAGTGGTCTCCATAACTCTCAGCAGGAGCTCATCTAAGTAGTTCTCCAAATCTTTGACTTTCTTCTTTTGATTATCGACCTCGTTCTGGAGACTCCACGCCATGACGACCAAATCTTCACGACTTTTTGTTTCATATTGCTGAACAATATCTTTGGGAAGTTTACTGTATGCCGTGTTGACTTTAACTTCATCAATAATACCTTCTTCGCCGATGATGATTCGTTCACCGAGATTTTTCTTCGATTTGTCTTTGGAAAACTTTTTGAAAAATTTGGGGCTGTTATTTTTTTCTTTCGTTAAAGTAGCCAGGTTTTCTACGCTTTTGTTTTCGGTCGCCATCGATTTCTCCTTCTCCAAAAGAAGTTGGCTCTGAACTTTCCCCTTGAGCAGTTTCTGAGACCATTCGTCTTTTTGGATAGACTCGGCAGGCTTGGGAGCGTTGATGACTTCCTCGAGTCCGAGCCTAACGGGTTTAGGTGGGGGTGACGTGTCGGGTGTTTTGATTCCTCCACTCGTAGATCTTCGAAGTAATTCTCCTCCTCCTAAATTTTCTAATGACGGATTATTGACAAAAGGTTGCGTAAATTTGCTGGCTCTAGGAAGTGTGCTGGTGTTATTTACATTGAGGGAGCTGCCAGAACTCTTGTGGGATAGATCATCGAAAGCAAATTCATCCTCATCTTCGCTTATAACTCCAGGATCTGCTTGACCTGCAGCTTGACCGGACTTTGCGTGCATCGGACTATTGGTCAGAGATTTGGTGGTATTCTGTAGGCTCAAGGCACTATCTCCCAGAGATGAAGAATCGGTTTTCTTTTCCTTTTTATTTATATTAATCTTGGAACCGAGATTTTTGGCAAACTTTTTCAAACCCTTTCGTTTCTCGAGACTTCCGATACTGAGAAGACTGCCCCCCATATTTTGAGCCGCTAGAGACAACTGGCCCATGGAAGACAAATGTTTTTCTTTCTTTAGGTCCTTTACTTTTCCTTCTTTAACGGTGAAACCGATTTTTACTTCTAACTCTCCGCGCTCCTTCGTATTTTCTTTGCCCGATTTTCCTTCGAGTTTGACCCATCGGTTTCTAGGTCTTTCGTAAACATCGAGAGATGCTAAAGGAATAGTGACTTGACCTAGAAATTGATCGCCAATAAAGTTTCTATGCAGTACCGTTAAAACTACTTCGGCGGTGTTGCCTCGAGAAGGAATCATAAGGTCACATTCTTCGTGCCATTCTACATTCTCTTGTGACTTTTCCTTTACGGATGTCTCGAATTTTTCTTTGCCCAACCCAATGGTGACGAAGCAATCGTTTTTCCCATTTTTGCCTTTAATTAATAATCCTTTAGCTCGCTGAACCGTAACTTGGACATGCGTCGGACTCCACATAATTATTTAATGTTTTGAGAAATGCAACAATAAAACGAAAAACTTTAAACTTCCACAACACACAATAACAAAAGCACTGTCAGCGACGAGTGTGTCATCCGAAATAATGTTACCAGTATAAACACTGTAGTACGAGATAGTTGCCAGGTGTTGTTGGTAAGTATGAGGTAGAATTCAGGTGTTGTCATATAGCAAATATAGTAAATTGCAGGAAGTTTTTAATTCGAACAAAAGTATAAAAAATATTATTTGCAGTTTTCATTCGGTAAGGTATATAGTATATCACATAAATAAAATTATTTTCACACTCCTTTATCTAGTTTGAATGCTATACAAATATTAAGTTCAATTCAACATGATTGCTGAAAATATACTTGAGAATAAATTTAATAGTATAATGAAAAAATAAATAAACGTAAACACATGTAATAAATATAATACGTTCATGTTTTCAAAATATTTGGATAACTGTTAGACATAACGAAAATATTAGGAGAGGAAAAAAAAATTAAGAGAGGAAAATAAGGAAAAAATAAGAAATAAATTTGATATAAATATGTAACATGAAAACCATTCATTAAATTAAAAAAAACAGGTAGACAGCATGCATTAAAAAAAACTTGTAACCTGAAAAATATCCGGAAAATGAAGTTTTGAACATGTAAACTATACACGTAGGCGAACATTGCAAAGTAAAATATATTGATAAAAATAAAATACTTTCATATGGTTGACGATTTTTATTGACAAAAACTAACGACAATAAGTAATTTATTATGATTGAGTAATAAAGAAGTACATTAAAGTATTCTTATAAATAATAAATTACAATTTGTTATTTTATTAGACGATAAATTACACTACCTATAATGTTATTATAATACAGAAGACATAAGAATACGACTCCCTTTTGAAATATGTTATTACATTCGTTTATATAGCACAATCCAAATACATTTTATTAATTGCCCTAAAAACGTATTTTCGATCTACAATAAATTATCTCATGCAATGTATGCACATTTTATGCAATGCTCATAATCACTCTGTGCACACACTATTGAATTTCAATTTTAGATAAGAGAACTATACGATAAATAATAGTAAGAATTTGTAAACTGAATAAAAATATTGTTACTCTAAAGTGTTAAGAGAATGTAAGCAAAACGCTGTGTAGCAAATTTTAAACACTTGCATAGTTTTGATAAAGAAGAGAATCAATTGAGTCATTCCATGTTTTTATTTTGACAGGTTTTATGTACATTTTTAGACACATTTTGTTTTATAGAAGATATTTTCTTTTTAGCTAATACTTATTTTATTCCAACTGACTGTTTTTTTTTATTTCACATATAACCATTATCCATTTTTCATCTTGCAAGTAATCAAATATCATGTTAACTCCCAAGTAATTTTTCTTCTTTACTAAACCCCGATAATCCTCAAATCCACATTGTTTTATATTTATTCGTGAAATTAAATTGCTTGTAAATGAAATAATCCCAAGTAAAATATTGTATTACCTACGTGTAATATTGAGTCGACGAAGGCCACAATATTACTAAATAAAAGAAATTACACATGTAGTTTATATTCAGGGACCCATACACACTTTGACTTATCGAACTTGATTGAAGTTGAACAGAGTAAGAGCAATTTTGACCAAATCGTAAGTCGCATGTTGATGAATTGACCTTCTTCAAATTTTTTGGTGGGACATAATATATGGGCAAGTTGGTCGATCGGGTTGTGAACATCAGTCTGCTCGGATATCCGGCTCCTGTTTTTGTGGTTATCTCGACACTATTAATGAAGAGCTTGCGCCATCCATCTTTCATTTTAGTCGGTCTCTTGGTTAGAGACACTTGACAAAAGCGTTGGAGGAATGCTGGAGGTCGCGGGTTCGAATCCCGCCGGAGCGAAAAAAATATATGTACTTAAAAATGGATTTTTCCAGTCAGATTTTAAATATA
>JAPMAF010000543.1:0-14060 GCA_026537445.1 Silvatares holzenthali | reverse complement strand
ATTTATTTGTTTAAGTAAACGGGTGTTTTTGTTTGCTCTTACCGAGCCATTGTCAAAATTTATCTAATAAAAACTTAACATTAGTTCGGTAATAGTCAAAACCCGTCGTTTACTCAAACAAATAAACTACAGATTGAAAGAATCATTGTTTTACTGTTATTCTATTAATAGTAGCCTCGAACTCCGAAAAATAACGAATATTCGTATTAAAGATAAGAACTTTGTTATGGTAGAATGGCACGTTCAGAAAATATCTTTATTAATGGATAAGAATCTTGCAAAATGGAATAACGTATTCTAATGCATAATCTAAATTAAAGATGTCATTTAAAAACTCGCATCAAAATAAAATAAAAGTTTGAATAAACTAACTACAATTATATACAAATAATTTGCTTTTTTCTTTAGAATATATGTCGTAAAAATGTATATTCGTTTGCCATAATTAACTAAAAATGTCCTTGTAAGTCATCCGTATCGGAATTGGTTTTAATTAGAAAGAAGCACAGAATGAATTGTTAACTAATTTCATTATTCTTCGAACATCAGACAATTATTTGAAGCCATGAATACTCGCAGAACTTACTCCATAATGAAATTGCCCAAAGTTTTAAATTGGATAATTGTACATCTTCTTTCATATTATCATTTTAATCACACCCATTCCATAACGTGTATAAATATTTTACTGAGAAAATCGGTTCGGTGTTTTTGGAGTCTTTGTTATATATTTTATAAAAATAATGGCGATTACCAAAATCATAGCAGATCATTTTTCTTAACTTTTAGAGTTCACCACTATTCAGAAAATTATCGTAAATCATTTCATCGAGTTAGTAAAAGTTATTGTTTATCATTTTTATTAACATGGATAACTACAGGAATTCGTATTCAATTCGCTTTAAATATAACATTTTAAAACGCTTCCTCCAAAACCCACAAACGAAACTCTATTTTCTCTCTTTTTTCCACTTTCCTCTCTAGTTAGTGGAACGCAACACGTAGTAGCACGGTTTCATTCTTCATCTATGTAGGTACACCCTTTTTCTACTTAATGTGTTACATAATTATAATTATATTAATTCCATTTTTACCTATTGTCAAAAAACTATTTTCGCTTTAAGATTGTTATGTCTGTAAGGGAAACGTAAAATAAATAAATTTGTTTATTGAAGGTTTTTTGATCTGCTAGTTTTACCGACATTTTCATAGAAGACTCGGGAACTGGCATCACTGATTCCTCGGTCTGCTGTGTTTGGCAGAGCTACGCGTTTTGCAAACGTCCGTCACCGCTTCACAGTTGATATTAAGTGCATGAGAACTAATAGATTCTCTAAGTCCTTCTTGTGTGAGGCGGTCCGACTGTGGAATGACCTTCCGTCGTTTGTGTTTCCTCCTACCTATAACGTGGGCCTCTTCAAGTCCCGCGTTAATTCTACCCTATCCCTAAGTATTCCTATCCCGCATAGCGTCCTATGATGTTATAGGTCTGCTTCGGCGGTGCCTTCTATGTGGGAATACTTAAGAAAAGTCAAAGTACAAGTATCTTTTACATTTACTCGAAACACAGAAACAAACATAGAAGCAAAATAAATTCGGTAATAAAGTTAGTCAAAACTGAGCGATTCCGTTTTGAAGATAAACAAAGAACTGCAGTGGCAATTGTCGGTCGTGAAACTTTACGCATGTGGTAAACTCTACCATAGAGATCCAAGAAGGTAGAACACACAACCTTTACGAGTCTAACGATTCCCATTCAGCCGATTTAGAGCTGGTAGTACTCGTACTAGCATAGGGAAGATATTATACCGTGAAATGGAATGGAATTCGTTTGTAAGTTATGCATCCCCTTATTACAGCCAGCCTTCTGTCGTAACTTCATTAGCTTCCGCACTGTGCTGTACCGTAAGGTACACAGAGTACTCTACCCCGTAGCTTCGTATATACGTGCACACCGGAATGGTTTGTTTTCATCTGTGTATTAGAATTTACGTTTAAAATTTCAAAAGTCTTTGCAGTAAGTTGTTTCATTCGTGAAACACTGGATTAAATCTCGACAAATTTATATACATTTTTAAATATTTCTATATTATGTTTCAAATATAATGAGAAAAGTACATTGCATGCGATTGTCACGTTGTTATCTATACAGTATTAAAACGTGGACATGTATCATATGTAAGAGATTGAAAGCATCCTAGATTTTGTTGTTTATCGGCCTCGTGGTCGAGTGGTTAAAGGCACTAAAGTGTTGGAGGAACGTTGGAGGAATGCTGGAGGCCGCGAGTTCGAACCTCGCCGCAGTGAAAAAAACTTACGTATAAAAATGCATGTTTCTATTTAGATTTTAAATACATGTGCAAAAATATATTTTAAAAACCAAAAACATGAAAAATGCATTTAAAAATATATATTTATTCACTCTGGACTGGAAAAGAGTGGTAGATTTTGAGTCGCCCTGAAGCAATACCACCATTCAGTATTGTAAGCCACGTGAAATTGATTTATAAACATTTTGTGACTTGAACTAATTAACCAGGTGTTTGATCCCTTCTCCGTCTGCTACACAACATTTACATGTGCAATTGTACAGTATGTTGTAGACCCAGACGGATGGTGGTGTCATGGTGTCGTAGTATAAAATAAAAAAAAGTGTTGCCGAAGAATGCTCAAAATCTTATAGACTGCCCGTAGAACCAACATTGGGGTACTGGCTACGGCATTAAAATGCGGAAATATATGTTGGTCACATATCATGAAATGAAATTACTAACTTTTACTGATAATCAAATTTGAAAGAACATTGGGTTATTTTTTTATATAGCTGGTGTAAAGTTATACAAGATAAGTGACTTCAGAAGATCTTCCATCTTCGCATTTTAGGTCACGTCCAACTCAACACCTTTAATAATTTTTAAGACTTCAAAGGCACTGCGTCACCCTTTCTTATGAGTTTCTCAAGTTGCTCAAACTCGACTGGGGCGCTCAAAACAACTTTGATACTTCAATAAATTATATATTTTTTTAATTTATTAAAGACTCAAGTTATCATCTTTCTTGCGGTAGTACTTGACAGAATATGGCATATTTGAGTAGGATATATTGAATTGACATCGCGTAGTAAAAACACACCGGAATCAAATGAATATATCATTTATAAATCTATTAAAAAGCAATACAATATACATCAGCCGTTTCCCCGTAGGGGTAGGCAGAGAGGATCGAGCGCCAGACCATTCTACCCTGGCATGTGGAAGAAGCAAGAGATGTACTCTTGCTTCTTCCACATTCATACACCTCCCCGTGCATACTCTACGATTATTCCGACTACGAACAGAACCATCGATTAGAATTTGGTTAATCTGTTCATGCCATGATTTTCTTGACCGACCTCTCTGTCGCATACCTTCCATATTCGCATCGTACATTTTCCGTATCAATCTCTCGGCATTCATTCGTTCAACATGCCCAAACCTTTAACAACAAATATTAAAAAGAATATAGCAAATATTAAACAAATATTAAAAAGCATATGGAAAAATATATTTCACTATAAGAGTAAATAAAAAGAATATAGTGCCAATTGTTTCTATTCTGACATACTTTTTCAGCTTACTCTACATTTATGCATCTCGTCATACACGCACAACGTTTGTTGAGGCTTCTTACTTTGTGACCTTTATGAATTTAAAGACATATTCAGACCAAATTTTTAGGACCTTACTACCACTTGTATTCGCATTATAAATATCTATTTTACGACTCTTTCATTCGCCATTTGCTCGAAAAGATCAAACCATATCAAACATCCAACTGGCATCCTTTTAGATATTTTCTTTTTTTATCTTATAATTCAGGGTCTTTCATATCCTCCCTATAATAAGTATTAATATTGGTTTCCATATTCCACAAGAATTTTGATTACTTTTAAAAATAATAAAATATTTAACAAATTGATATAATGTCTAATTAATATCTTTTCAATTGTCCACGAATAGGTGCGCGTAAAAAACTAATATTGTCAATTCTAGACAGTAAAACTAATTACTGTAAGAAAGTTTTTAATGAGAGCGTGTCGAAATCATAGTAACTTACATAATATGGATGTTTTCACCAAATAATCTAACAAATTTATTATATAAAAATAATTTTACCGTTCCTCTTATCAAACATATTTATAATTAATTATTTTAAATTTGAGTGTATTCGTTTTGCCTTTCATAGCTCTTTTTATATTCACTCCATATTTAGAACACGAGGAAGTTGAAACTTTATTGGTTCATGTTGCTATACATTTATGAAACTATTTCATATTCAACTGATTGTTTGTTGTTTGTTACTCAATATATAAAAATATAATAGATAATACCCAAAGCAATTGAAAAAATGCTAGAACATATTAACAATTCACCATTTCACAGGCCTTGGGCTTTTGCAATAGAGAACCTCCTTCGATTCCTACTCGGAATCAAACTAGTCGGACAAACAAGCGAATAAATATTGAATACCCGGCAACCGGTAAATACCAGGGAATGTGCATATCCTCCGTATTCTTTGGGGTGGCCAGACCAAATCGGGAAAGGCTGCAGCACCACCGTACAGTTCTATTTGTGGTGTTTTATTATGCACACCATTACCTAGTCCGCCTTCCCTGATTGCAATTTATTGAGCCGAGATCACCGGCGCACGCTGTATCGGGGGAGATCAGGGGGAAACGGTCGCAAGGGCTGATTGTATCTTTAGCGAGGGTGGGAAATAGGCACGCAAGGAAACGAAGAAGAAAATTAACTCATTTTATTTAAATTATTAGACGCATTTACCATAAATTATTAGACGGTATCTACACGTGTTAAAAATGCGTTTTTCTCGTGTTATGAAATTTGGTTGATTTCACATTATGCTATTATAATTAATTGATTTTATTTATAATTAATAATCTATCGTAGTACTCTCTCAAATAATAACTATTCATATAGACGAACTTGGGATCGGGAAAATTTGGGGTGCAATTAAGAACAAAGTGAAGTCGCTCATGGAATGAAAGAACTCAATTTTTTTCTCAAAAGAACTCACTAAAGAGTTCTGTTAAAAAATACTCGTGAGAATGCGATGTCGATATATGTTTGTTTGGTTGTTACTTAGTTGGATCCAGTGCATCGAATTGCTTGATGACTCGCTTTAACTGCAATTTTGTATTTACTTTTATCTTATCATGTAATAATTGTTGGAGGAGAGTTGTTGCAGAGATCATGCGTCAATAAATATTTAACCACCGTACTTATACAATAACCATGTGCTCTCAATGTATCTGCTTTATAATATTTTGATTAATTCATTATTAATATTTTAAGTATCTTAATGTGATTACTTAATATGTGATTACTTAAGTCTTTGTGTTATCAGGTTTTTCAACTACGGTATATAATTCACGTTTATATCTGCGACGCCAACGAATCGCTTCATTCGCGGGTCCATATATCCTTAGAGTACACCAGTGATGAAATTAAACGAATCTTTATATTCTTGATGATTATCCATATTCGAATCAGTTTTCCGATTGCAAATCCTCGCCACAATTTACCATCGCACCATCTTCTTCCTGAAATGAATCTTAGATATATATGAAGTCCTTGACTGCTTCGTAAGTCTGTTAAGAATTAATTCTCGCCAGTCCATGCATAATTATATTATATAACTCATATAAGTTAAAAAAGGGAAAGGTTATGTTAAAAAAATAATATCGAGATAACTTTTTAGTTAGTAAAACACTTAAGATTTGTGCTAATACTTGGAAATGGAATGAGTCGTAAATTTTCAAATCTGAAGATCTTAATTGTAAAACATTATACGTAAATGATTTACGAGTAATTCGTAATGATCCTTATCCTTAAATGTATGTCTTCAGATTAGACGTCAGTATTTAGATGTGTCATCACCATCATTCCTTATTATTCTGTTGAAGGTGTAATCAATCTAGTGCTTGACACTCTCGTACGGTGTATTTGAGTGGTGCATTATGTAAAATTACTCTACTAACAAAAAACTAAACACAATGTGATATTTTATTATCTCTAAATGACTATTTTCAATTAAAGATTGTACAGAAATATTAATGATATAACATGTCTATCAGTTTTCTATAGCATAAGCTATAATTTTGGAACCATATAAATATTAAATACAGTATCTGGCCATTAGTAAACATGTGTAGTAACCTTTTAACTCGTTATTATAAAAAGTATTGACGGTTTTCCTTGAGCACGCCAGCAACTTAAGAAATATTATTACCTTTTTAATAATGCATACCTAAAAAAATCAACATCAATGATCTAAGTAGGTTCTGGACTTGCTTATTCCACAATATAATATTAAATAGTAACACGTTATCTGGCATATCGTATCTAGTATTTTTTTATTTATATAGTTTTATAAATGATTTGATGGCCTTGCTCATGTTTTGCCAACCGATCCTGGGAACTATTGTTTCCATTATTTTCTACGAACCACTTTCAGATGTTAATACAAGCATACCCTTGAAGTTCTGGCAATCGAACTAAATCTACGATAGGAGCCTTCACAGCTTCCATTCAAGGCACTTCCAGATAACTCCATATAATCGTATTTAATTTATAGCTGTACAACTTTTACATTATAACAATGTTAACTAAATACGAGAATAAAGTTTTCGATATTTGAAGAAAAAATGCGATGTTGGTAAATTAATAAAATTTTTGTTAAAATAATCTCTTAAACACCTTAGTATGTAGTAAGTAGCTTAATGACGAAAGCTGTTTCATTACTCAGCTCATACATTATGTTATTTCTATACAAGAATACATTATAGATTAATGTAGAAATAGTACAAGATATTAATATACCGCACTCTCAGTCTCGTTGTCGTTTAACCATTCCAAAATATAATACACTTTTTGATTTATTTTCGTACACTTGTTTCTGAATAAACAACGTAGACTTTATTATTATTTATTAAACGGTCTCTCGAATTATTCGTGCAAAATACGGGGTTCACTTTCAGTGATCTTTTAATTTATGTAAGTTGTTTACAAAGAGTATTTTTATTGATAGGAATGTAATACATTTATGCTTTTTGATAAACATCAAAAGATAAAATTTTTATTTAGAACCTATTGGACGTCGTATCTTTTTTTCGTGCGGAAATCAAACAACCGTTTTTTTTAATATCAGAATCGTATTGATATACAGAAGTATGCTCAACGTTCTAACGTGGAGCAGAAATGTAAATACTTCGTGTAATCGCCAACAGATCATTTGCAGGTGGAAGTTTTCAGCGTCGTAGTAACTTTTCTTCTCATAACAACTTATAATTAATGTTATTTTTCTTCACCTTATTCTATCTGCTCAGCTATTCAAATACGTAGAAGCCGAAGCCGTCTATTCACGACCATCTGATCAATGTCATCGTCTTTTAAAAATATTCCCCTATCATATTGCTTATGAGTGACACCTTAGAAAATAGAAATCAAATTAGCTGACAGAACCTAAAATGGTTTAGTTCAAATGTCGGTATAAAATTAATATATGACGATCACAGTATTAGTATACATGTATGACTCTCCAGGCGGTTAGTTTTTTTTACGATGTGATCACCTTCTCTTCTCATCTCTCGAGTCTAGTTTCTTTGAGTCAGGCTGGCATTTGTGCTATCCCTTTCTTAATTGTTCTTACTTTGTTCATATTAAAACCACTTGCTTATCTTAGTATTTTCGTTTTATTGACTTGCAGATTATGCATATGGTTATTTTTGATTATCCAGAGTAGAATTCTATTATGACGTTTTTTCTAGACCTTTCGTTAATTTCCAAAGATATAATAATAAAAATAGAATACGATTTTTTCATATTAACATAAAGCGTATAACAAGCCATACATAGTGGAATCTTATACACATACTTAAAATGTAGGAAACAATATAAAGTGTAGGGATATGCAGGCAGTTTATATGACCATGAAAAAGTTTAGCTCCCGTGCTAGTGAAAGAACTGCGTTATGGCGAGGTAGAGATCCCAAAAGATGGCAGAATGAATATGTTATGGAAATGCTCATTTCTAAGGATTAAACCAAATGGCCTTCAATTATATACATTTAGGAACGGCGGTGTTGATTCAACGTTGTCCATGTTGCTGTCAAAAATAAAAATTATTAGGTCGAGATATTTGTCTTGACTGATTGCATGTATACTAATACTGTGATCTTCGTATGGTAATGTTGTACCTACTTTTAGACTACGCCACCTAGGTACTGTCAACCTACTTGTTTTCTATTTATATTTTTATAATTACCCCTCATTTTGGGTTATTTTATAAATAATCAGAAATATCGAAGCAATATCGTCTGTCAATCTCCATTCACTGAAGGGCACCCACCTTACATTATCTTCACCATCTTCCTAATGTGACGCTATATTATCCACTCACAACTCTCCCTCTTCTCCCTCTTCTCCCGAACAATATATAAGTCGTCTGACCTTCAATCCATCTCGTATATAAAAAAATAAAAATGCTTTTTTTAAACTTTTGTAGAAGTAATTTTTATGACATCTATTAAGGAGTTGAACAGAAATTGACCTGCTTGTTTTATATTCAGAAGGCAATAAGGTAAGGTATAGAAGAGAGTTAAAAGTTTTCAGAAATACACAAATCTGAGTTAGATGGTGCACATATTCTTATATATAATTATTTCAAAATATGAGTGTATACATTGTAATTAAACATCGGTTGATTATGTCAAGATGTTTGTATTTTATTTCATATACTTTAAATATATATATGAACTAAATATACAAAGCTTTCAGTCGTAAAAGTTATGATATTAATAAGCATTGACGCCTCATTAAACTAATCTAATAATCTAATTTTGTAATGAGATCCAATAATACTTTCAGTGCGCATCTAAAACCATTATTTATGGTATCCCAGATTCTATTTGAACAGATTATTTTGTGTTGAAATAATTAATTATTTTTTTACAAACTTTATACGCAATACCAATATTTTGCAAAATTAAAAACGAAATACAAATTCAACATTCAAACAATAAATATTTATTCAGAATGTTTAATTACCCTCGGTTTAATTTGCCCTTTGCTCCCCGTGCCGATCCATGCCAGTGGCGATGCCTGCGCCCATACCTTGCCCGGGGGTTTAAGTCCGGTAAATTGATATTTTCCGTCGGTCGGAAGCCAAAAGGAAGCTTTGGAAGTAAAAATGAGCGTAGCAATGACGCTATCACGTGCGGAGCGAGTGGAGGAGCGGTTCCGTTAGCGATTGGGGATTTGTTTGGAAATTAAAACGCTCGCTTTGATGAATCGTAAAATACCCGTCGATAAAACGACTAAAACGATCAAATTTGTAAGCGTATGCTTGTAACGGGAACACTCGTACATTCAATCTCGCAAATGGGACAATGCAATGCGGCGTAAAACATTTTTACTTTAGAAAATGAAATATTTGTTTGGCATTGTGCTCGTGCAAAGTAAGCTGAATTGATTCCATTACACTATCAAACTGTTTTACTCTTTGAAACATAAAAATGCTCGGAATCGTATGGAAAGCGTATTTTGCTTACTTCTTGAAATGAGGCATTACATACTCGGTTGGAACGAGGCATCACATACTCTGCTGAAACGACGTATTACATGATATTTAGTATCTAAAATTATCTATTTCATTTTATAAATTACGCTTCTATTTCTAATAGTGCATTTTCGTATGAATTTTTACTTTGGTTTTTGCTGGAGAACAATAATAACACTACTTTCAAAATACTGCATCCGCGTTCTTTGTTTGCCTCGGTCTTCAATAGCCTGAAGGGCATTTTAATGAACAGAATATAAACTTATCAGCTGCATTACCTACCTGGTAGTAGATTTGGGATCTTTTTTATCTCCCTAAGATCTCAAAGCTCTACAACCAGTTTCTTACAATAAAAAATAAAAAAAAATGTCAGACGTAATTTTAAACAGTCGCAACCAATGAAACTTAAAATATTTGTCTTTAGAATAGGCAAAGGATTTCTAAGCATATATATCTCAAAGCAAAAATCTTTCTACACAATACAATACTGGATATTCTGAAAAGCGAAAACTCTAGAGGTTCCGCGATCTACACACCACATGAAGTTTATTCAATTTAGACTTGTTTTTCTAATTCTTCTCATAGCCTCTCATTCACTGCTACGTTCACCGCTAATAGTTACTTAATATACGCTATAGTATTAAACTAACATTTAAAAGAAGTTCAGTTTGAAAAAGAGCGAAGAAAAAACAATGCCTTTAATTTATTTCCAGACCATGGGGAGCTTACCTTTCAAGTCATATTACACAAGCATTACACCCTACTAATATTTAGTAGTAGGGATGCTCCATTATGTGGTTGACGACTTGATATTGGCAAGTTAGGAAATCAACACCCTCCCCTTTGACGAATGAAGCGGCCTGATGGCCGGATAGTAATAATTATCACGTCCATTACTTGAGCGTAGTGGCCAAATGTTGTTGCGGTCGTCCTGACGGGAGATCAATAATTAACACCGGCCCTGGGATGAATACGCCGCTGCCATTGCCGTTGCCCACCTGATCTACAGGATAACGGATCCTGCAGACAATGAACTATCATTATGCGATTATCCATATTGATTGGGGCCGCGCCACAACTCGTGCGCCGGCGGAACGGATAGAGCATTCTATCGAGTACCTTCATCATCATCTATTGGAAAGTTCCCAAATGATTTATACGGCAGTTTGCTAGTAACTTCTCTTCGAAAAGCTGGAGGAGTTGATAAATTTTGATGGAAGGAAAATGCACATTATAATACTAAAAAGTCGAATTATTTTGGATTGTTAGGGTGTGTTTTGACATTTTCTTTGTCAGCGTCTCAGATCACATTGCAGAATTCTTCTTCAGTCTGTGAAAAAAGTCAGCATAAATTTATGAAATGTTGCTTGTTTTTATACTGGGTGATAATATTATTATTAATATAGATATTTTATGTAGCGCCGTTTTCGTCAAAAAAATTACCATAAAGGTCCTGCACATTTTTTTTGTTTCTCTTCAGGGAGCGATATTATAAAAATATGTGTTTTAATCGGCATCTAAAAATCGTCTCATACAAACGCCGGGAGAGCATTCCAGGCCTTCAGCCCCGCCATTGGAAATATGTTTGCTCAGCGAAGTTCGTTCTATGGTCTTATGGATTTGACTAAAACTGAATTACCAGGTTTTCAATATCTCCTCCGACTGCTACACAGCATTGACTTGGGTAATTGTATAGCATGTTACAGACCCAGACGGATGGTGGTGTCATGGTGTCTCATGTGTAGTATAAAATAAAAAAAAAAACGAGCGAGTTCCGAATGAAAGAAATGTAAAATAGATCTACAGTACAAGCATGAGTGGCAGAGCGGTGCGTGGAAGGCTTAGAAGAATTTAGCAGGAACTTTTTTTCCAACTTCTTAACGAAGGCAATGTTAGGAGCCTCAACGCCGAGATGCTTAAGTGTGGAGAAAGCACGCAATGTGTCAAGATAGACAAGTGGCACTCTATTTTCTCGACCTACTTTTAAGAGAAAAAGCATTTCAGATACAAAACCAGTGAATAACTTAACTGTGAAGTTGTTTTTATGATGGAAATAATCGAATCAATGGCGATTCTCAGTAAGCTCGGTAATAACTGCTGCTTCCGGATAGCGCTAACTTTATTCAACAACAAAACTATTTGATATTTCAAATAGTTTTTGCTATTTGTTACTGTGTAAGTTTGCCACAGTTAGCTCACGGGTTTCAACCGCAAACGAACTTCTGGGAAGGATCAAAGGAATTTCTATTGAATATTATACGACATCTGGGAAATTGTTACAAATCGAACTTCTAAAGCACTGAAAACCGTGCCAAAGAAATTTTTTGACAAAATACAAATAGATTTCTATTTATATTACTACCATATAAATTGGCTTGTAAATCAAAGTGTAATGTAGAATACTCGATTACTGTTCAGAACAACCTTCGACGTGGTTAAGAACACGGCTCACGAAACAGAAAATTTAGCCTTAATACTTATTTAACAATATGCGTGTATTTCATTCTTTTACTGTATGTTTTAATTAGTACACGATCATTTAAGAATATACCTACATACTTACATCAAACCAAATTGTCGAACCAGTGTCGAGGATAATTTTCTAAACCACTAGACATTTTTTTCTGCTGTAACTTTGTGGTTTCAAAATTAAAATTTGTATTTTTTTGTCGAAATACTCGTACCAATTATATTTTTTAATTGAGTTTAAACTCGTTCCGCTCTATCATCTTTAGGAACTAGAGGAGTGTTGGAGATCGCGGGTTCGAATCCTGCCAGAAAACCAAATCTCAATCAATATTTATTCAATAAATTCAACATATTTCGGCCATAGATTGGTCATGTTCACGAATACCTTTTGATAACTATTATTAATAAGATTTTTATTTGTGATATATACTTTTTCAATTTTTATTTTTTATTTTTTTTGAAAATAATTGCTTTAGGTACTTCTATAATATGCAACAATACAACAAATAATAATAATACATTTTTTACGTTATTAATCAAAATTATAAAATTAAAAAAATCACAACCATCTAAAAATAATCACAATTATATTTTGGGCTTTAACAATGATTACTTTGTTGTAATTCAAAATAAGTGGTATTAGATAAAGTGAAAATATTTTTTTTATAATTTCAATCAACTGCAACAAGAAAGAATTACAACATTATCGATACCATAATTAAAATAATCACAAAAAAATAACAATAAATAATAATAAAAATGATCATCGTAAATTGCAATAAAATAATTACAAAAAAGCATCTAACCAGTAAGTCAAGTAGAAATATTCAAAAAATAGAGTTTAAAATAATAATTTATATTTCAAATGAAAAAAAAGTTTACAATTGATTCTTCAAAGGCATTCGTGAACTGGCTAGTATTTGGCCGAAACATGTTAACTTGAAAATAAATCGTGGTTGAGACTATAAATAGAATAGTTTGATAAAAAAGCCTTTCATTTAATTTCTATGGTAGTTAACCGAAGATTTGATTGTTAATAATAATAATAATAAACATTTTTATTCCTTGTTTAGCGGGTGCGGTTGCCCTGCTAATATAGATGATGAGAGTAGACGTAATTTCAAATGTTCTTTATTCTCCGAATACACAGTGTATAGTGACGGTAAATGTGTCACGACGAAAGTTTACGCGGTCGAGAGAGTCGGTTTCCAAAGAGACGTTGTGCGAATCGAATAGCCGAGCGACAGAGAGACAGTTGCCCCAGGTAGGAATTTGATGATCTAACTCTGACGTATTCTCTGAGGTAGGTGAACTACCATAGAATCTTCCAGAGGTTTGCCGTTCCAGAGAATCTAGGTGCATGGAACTACCTCACGTATGCTATAATCGATTATGTAAGTAGCACCATAATTGCATAACTTCATAGTGTTATTTATTTTTATTACACTCGATGAGATACACTACACTGCTGAGATAGCAGCGCCAAGGAGATTTGAAACGCGACATTTGATGAAACCGAGTAGGTAGAACACTTCATTTATTAACTCCACATTACTCATGCATCGCCTGGGAAAACATGTATAGGTCTCAGTAGAGCGGAGCGGGTGCCTATGTCAAATGCATTATTGCTCTCTCAGGACTCAAGTTCGGGCGTGCAGGGTACAAATACCGTATCTCGTGTATCTTGTACCTCATCTACTGTAAGCGTACTAATTCACAAGTCTTCACTATGCAAACTACTCGCCGTCATCTCGTGCTGCCGTATCGACTACTGGATAGAGAATGCATCACACTTTCAGGCACTTGAATTTCGATACTGGTTAACAATGTTCCATTAAACATCAAACACGCAGACTCACACTCTCATTAATACTCGCAAACACTTGTCGGCCTCGTGATCAAGTGGTTAAGACACATGACTAAAGCATTGGTATGGAGTAGGTAGAATTGTAGAAAAAAAAAATATATATATATGTA
>JAPMAF010000542.1:0-14061 GCA_026537445.1 Silvatares holzenthali | reverse complement strand
TTTTGTTTCTTATATAAACGAATGCAAATAATAATATCTCAAAGACAAAAGACACAATATAATATAAAAAAATGACAAGTGTATTTAAAAAGATCCATGTTTTATTTAGGAAAAATATAGCTAGCGAAGTAAGAATCTATTGTTATAAAATTTTTGATGATATCGATAGATGCCTGTTTTTACACTATACTACTGTATTTAAACCAAAGTATGTTAGTGTGAATAAGGCTTTAATAGCATAATGAAAATAAGGTAACTGTAAATAAAAAAAATAATTTAGTTATTCACGCAGTACACATACCACTGAATTGACTGGAATGGGAACACTAATAAGTGTTGCCATAAGTGGACAAATATCTGCTTGATTGACATCTATCCTATTGACTTTCTTCAATTTATTCGTTCCAGTTGTTGAATATTGCGGTGGTGCAATACCAGCTCCCCAAGCGATTAAAGGTGTCTGGGTCTCATGATCATCGCCAGCGCCATGAGAACCTAGCGATCCAACATTATAAATAACAGTTAATATTAATTCAATGATATTCAGCTTAAAAATATTAAATTAATACTCACCCCAATCCGTCATTCCATGGTCTGCTGTAAAAATGTATGCAGTACGATTGTCAAAATCAAAGAAGTTTTCAATGATTTCCTCAATTTTTTCGATTCCTTCATCTACTATCTTAATGTTATGTTCATATTCTCTAAAACGTGCCACACTAATTAGAAAATTTTAAATAAGATGTTGATATATATTTTTTTATGGCATTTGTATACAGAATTTTTTCATTGTAGATTCCATATGTGATAATGATAATACATTTATATAGCGCCATTTCATGGATATAGTGAACCACAATGGTACACGAGTACAAGTGATAACAGTAAGCATTTGTGGAAAACTTAATTTTATTATTAGTCGTGGATAATATTTGATGTCGGCAAAGATACAGTTAACTCGCCATATTAATATATGAAGTGGCGTGTCTTTAGAAGCCGGTGGAATCCAGTCAAATTTAAGGTTTTTCTGATGGAAGGTGGTGATTTATTCCAGAGAAATAGACCAGCCATTTCAAAAGATTGTTATAATAGTATGCTTTATAGGCTCACTGAGCTATGATGATTTGAATCACCAACTAATTTGCTTTGTATCACCAACTATAATGGCCCTATATGTAATGGTATGTTTCATTTAAGAAAATGTTAATTACTCGAGTGTTACTCAATGGCACACTTAATCTCTGCTATTTAAACCAGTCATCCATCCCGTAGACATGCCTTGCAAAGTCCCCACACTTCGAAAATATATTTTCAGATTCTTAAGACAAATTATTTAGAAAGTTAATTCGCAAATGCAAGTCTGGTATAATTTTAATAATAAGCAATGACGATAATGAAGGTACACGAAATGACAAATTGTATCTCTGTAATTAGGAATTTTATTAATGTGCAGATACATTTCATATTTAAATAATTGATTGTGGCCCAATGCAATGCAGTTAGTTTTTTACATTGGCAAAGGTATTTGATTAAGAAATGTTGAAACGTATAATTATAATAAATGACTTACTTTGAATGAGGCTTGTGCGTATGACCAGCCGTATCCAAGCCCAGTAAGTGTAAAAAGAATACAATTTTCTCGCTGCGCAGTTTAATTTTTTGTTTCATATTTTCTTTAGCTTTAGAGAAAAATTCTTCCACTTTATCAAACACCCAAGTGTCTAATTTTGATGAAGAAATTTTTCCAGAGAAATCTTCTTCCTCATGACTATAGTAATCCGTGTGGACATGACTACCGGTCGCTCCTTTAGCAAACATCGGAAGAATATCGGGACTCCCCCATGACCAAGTGTGTTGGCTGCGATTAAACACGGAATCAAACTGCACAGGATTTTCCTTCCAGCCTTTGGTAACTGCAGAAGGATCCTCGTAGAATCCAGCTATAATGGCCACGTGACCCGGCCTGGATTCTGTAGGAACTCTAGTATTTGATATGCCCCATGATCCTCTATTTTTCATCACAGATCTAAAAAGAAATATAAATATTAAGCCATTCTACATGAGTACTTCTGAAATACAGATATGTTAAACTCTGAATAAATAAAAAAGCTCGCTGAAATATGCTTGTTAAGGGTTATGTACCAAATCTCTTAGAAAGTTTGTAGACAAGTTGACAAGCCATCTGAAGTAAAAATATCATATTTTGCATTGTTAGTCCAAAGGAGTCATTTCCCTTTGTTTAGTCATTGTGCTATTGCTTTTATAACCAGCTCCATATAAATGAGTCAGCGCAACTAACCGATATTAATGGGCTTAAGTATAGAACATAGGACCTCGTCATTTTATCTTTTCCACTATATTGTCTTCTCTTTGATTGGGTAAAATGTTCAATTAAGGATTTTTCATTCAAAGGCTTTTAACCATCCTGCATCTCGTTTGCTGAGCGTATAGAAAGTAATAATATAGCAGTATATTATTTAAAGAACATTTGAAAACATCCGCTTACTTTAAATATGGAGCATTCCGAGTTCTTAAAATTGATTCGACCCTCAATCCGTCAGCAGAAAAAAGCACAAGTCTTGAAGCTGGAGCCTTTTCAGTAGGCTGATACTCTTTTATTCCGTCGATAACAGGAGATTTAAAATAAATGTCAAAAATTGACATTAAAAATACGAAATGAATAAAAAATCCCAACACAATTGACATCGTACAAATTTAAATGTTGCCGTCACGTATGACTGAATAGAGGGAACGGATAAATCATTTAAGTTAAAACATAATATTGCACATTTTCGGTTATTTTAATACTCAAGATCGAAATCATAAGCATACAATCACAAAAACGTTAGCACAACCGGCACAGGCGAGCGAGACCTACCAAAATTATTTTAATATTTGACAGTTCAAATTTAGGTTATGTGAATATTATAGATACCTCTTCTTTCTTTTTTTACTTCCATTCCATTACCATTTTGAGTATACAGTAGCCCTATATCACAGTATATATTATTCATATTTAATAAAAGTACATAAAATGGGTACACTTTAATATTACTTGAACTTTATTTTTTGTAATTAGACATTTTGTTAAGAGAAAAAATACTGAAATATTGATTTTAATTTGTCATAAGTCAGATGTAAAAATCTGTTAGGACAATTAAAATATATGTGGTCCAGTCTTTTATCTTCTTGGCCACAACTACAGAAAGAGGATGTGGGGTAAAGTTGCCCAAAATATAAAAGGTGGAAAGTGTGTAGTCAAACTATTTGGGACAATATTTGGTTATCAAATACACCAGGGAGAATAAAATAAATAATACATTGGATACTTTGGGTATGTTAGACACAACTTTACTAATATACCTGCGCAGAAAACCCTATTGATCAATCTGAGCGGTCATTGGCCACTATTCCCATCCCTTTGTTTTGGATGTGAGTGATGCCTAGCACAGCTGCGTTGTATTTTGCACTCTAGTTATTATGAACAAGAGGTTTAACAGGTTATAGTGATGTGTTTGGTCATCATCGGAATCGGTTGTTCGTTTCTACACACATGAAGACTCACAACGCGCCTTATTAGATGTGCTAAAGTATAGCTACTAGTTGAAATTGGCGTTTAATGGCTTAATGATGCCAAAACTATCTCAAAACACTTCTTAATCTTGTCAATAATGTTTGCAGTCTTTTCACATTCTTTCCTCATATCTGCATTCAATAAAAGCATTTCCAGTATTATGTAAATGTATGGTTACCAATAAGTTCTTTGTTTGCATTCTTTTAGTAGTCTGGTGTCATCTACTGCCGAGTGCGGTCTCCATCGTATCACTCCAGTGTGTTCAGTTTTTTTTTTAAATATTTGTAGTGGCCTTCATCCACTAGGGATGTTCTCAGCCAATTAACAATTCAGATTGTCAGGTTTATAATTTTGATACATTACAAAAAATTACATTTTTATATGACTTCACTTCATAAATTTAGACAAGACAACATGCACACGGTGCTTATTGAGACTTAATAAAGAGGATATATTAATTGGAAGTTCAACATGATATATAATCAATTTTGACATGAATTCAGGGTATTGGTCATTGATGGGACACTCGAAAAAAATATGATTGAGTGTTTCTTCAAACTCACAATCACACAATGAAGAATCAATAATATGAAATCTGGCAAGATGACTGAGACAACTAGAATGTCCCAATCTCATTCTAGTGATAGATGAGATGAATTGTTTAGAAATAGATGTGAAATTATGGAACCAAGGTTTAACAGGAATAGAGGGTTGAATTAAAGAATATTGATGACCCTTGGTTTGAGATAAAGCTTTCTACTCCACTAACCATCGAGAATGAACATTAGATCGAGTTATGAAAAAATAATCCGAAATAGGGATGGGCTCACAAGTAGGCACTCCATCCCAGACAGCTAATTTAGCTGCTCGGTCAGCAATTTCATTTCCTCTAATTCCCAGATGGCTTGGAATCCAAGCTGTAGTGATATTTGAATGAGTAATAGATAGTTGATGAAGATGATTTCTAATACTACAAATGATTGAATTTATGGCTGAATTTAACAGTGATAAGATAATTTTTTGCAGTAAACTGAGAGAATCTGATAGAATAAGCACATTTTTTGATTGTCTTTTTTTGATAATTTTCAGTGCTTCTAATACGGCAGTGCACTCTGCAACAAAAATGGAACTTTCTTTAGTTAATTTAAATTTTAAAAAATCTTTTGTACTCGATATAAAAACGCTAACTCCGCTGACTGAATCCACTCCAAACTTAGCTCCATCCGTAAAAAATCGTTGGTAAGAAGACAACTTCGTTTGCATAATGTTCTCAAAATTAGTATTATTTTGAGAAATAGAGCTGCAAGAATTTTGTCTATTTATTCCAATGAACTGATGGATGTGAGGGAAAAACAAATGAGATTCGAATGGATATGAATGCATAAGTAACAGATCATTTTGATATGCATCCTTTATTTTTTCTAAATAGAAATTGTAACGTTTAAGAAGTATAGGCATAGAACGGTTTTTCCAAAAATGTTTATTGTCATTAACAACTTCTTTGAGAGATCTTAATTTGGGGATCAAAGGATGGGATGAAGAAGAAAGCACTTTAAGAGCATATGTTTCACCTAATATTTGTCTTTTAAGGTAAAGAGGAGGTTCACAACATTCAATTTGCATGGTATTAATAAGTAAGCATTTTGAACAGGAACAAATCATTAAAAATGTAATACATAAATTGAGAAAAGTTGATCATTACATATATCTACTTCATACTTAATTTTGGTCTTTTCAGCATCATGTCAGATATACGTTTATTAATATGCACTTATCAGTATTATTTATATGTTCTGTAGTGAGACTGGTACCATATGATACTAAGAATGCCTTCCAGGCATGCATATTTTTCCAAGCATTTGATCGATTGGAAAAAATCTTTGACTCTTCAAATACCGACAACAATCCAAACATGTTATAACTCAACGCTCTCAAAAGTCGTGTACCTACATTTGATGCCCTACGAAGGTATATGTAAGGTAAGATGCCAAACACAGGTTTGATACCACCACCAATACTGCCACGCAATGGAATGGAGCAATTCACATTAACTGAAGGAAGTTACAGGTACCTCTAGGTTGAGCATCATTTAAATCTATCTGTTTTTCATTTCATTTTCCTTTTTTCTTATTAATACTGTTTAATGTTGGATGCTAAACTCAACTAAAGGAAGAAATACATTACAGTTACCTAATACTTCACAACCTACATTGATAATGCTTTCGCAATTGAAAATAATTTCTTCCTTCTGTAAATAAATCTAACGGTAGGAGGTCCCACACCTTCACAAAGTATATCATCTCATGATTGCTTCATATTCATTTTTCAGACTTAGAATGTAGAAAGACATTCATGAACAATAGACAATTCATGGAATGTGATCACATAATTCATAATAACAAAATAATAACAGCAGATAATAATGATTTTTACAGTTTTATTTACAAAAATTCTTATTACAAAATTAAACTAACACATATAATTGACCATTATGTATAAACTAATTTTTTTAAGATACAGAATGCATATTTAAAATGTCCAGCCCGGAATCATAATACCTGGTAATGTGGTAAATCCTGAGAAAATAAAAACCATTGTTAATTCTGAGAATATTAGAGGTTAAAAAACAAAAATTAGTTATTGGGTTGACGGCTCGATTGACCACTGTTGATATAAATGTATCAATGATTGCTTTCATATCGGGAAATGGGACGATGTTTTGTATGTATCATATAGCTTAAAATAGGAATATTAAACACCTTTAGTAGAACATTGCATAATACTTTGCAATCAGTATAAAACAAATGTAAAGTATATTGTTTGTCTAGGTCATATACAATAACTAAACCAAGCATTATAAATCCTGATTGAAGTAAATAATACTATACAAAATGTTTAACTGCATTAAGACTCAATACGCATACAGATATTTTATATTTTCACAGCAACAAACTGCTCCAATATTTAACAAAATGGCAACTTTACCGGATACCATAGATTATTTTTTATATTTAGAAAAATCCATTTCATCATCGGAAGACTCGCTATCACTGGTGCCTTCACTATCACTACTGCTGCTGCTAGATTTTTGGGCATTAAAATTATCAATCGAACCACGATTGAATCCACTTTGAAGGTGACTTTTTCTGAAAACATAAAATCAACAGTCAAAACAATATACTTCTCACCAAATAGGTCTAAACATTCCTAAAAATGCTTCTTACTGGTTAATAATTGATAGTAGGCTGGTAACATTTGGATCCGACGATATGGAATTTAACTCCTTTGCATCAAGATTAATAAGCTCCTCGATTTCTGAGCGTGGTTTATTCAACAAGATTCCCAACACATCTACAGCCCCCTCGTTTACTTGAGAGAACCCACATTCAACCAAGTATGATAAAGCCGGCTACAAGATACAATATGGTATTAATATATAAAATATGCACAATTTAACTCAGGATAGCGGAAAATTCAGAAGCTATTCTGCTTAACACTTACAGTAGCAAGACTCGGTTGGCCATCCGTAATGGACAATTTCGCAAAATCTATAAAAGGCTGTGGAGACGATGGTAAACCGGACACACCACCATCTTTTATCAATTTTTTAATGACATCCTTAGCATTGTCTAGTTTTTTTGCTCTGACTAATATTTGTAATACGTTACCCAGCATGGTACCTGTCCACCTGCAATATAATATCACTCATTTATCAACTACCAAAAATATATCATTCAAATGAGATTCAATATTGTGTTTAGATCATACACTTTTTTGTTGGTTTTGTCTTCGGCTTGGCTCTCCATAGTAGTCCACAAATCCCAAGCAATATTTGCAAAGCTATCTTCCAATGTTGGTGGTTTATACTCCTCTCCATACTGCTTGTTTATTTCCTGTGAGCCTAAGCTCAAAGCTGTCGCTAAAGTGTTCACCTCATTTGATCCAAGCACCTTTAACCCTATATGCACATAAAGAATACATTTTCATTGATATTCTGTATAACACACACCTAAAGTATTTTTTATATACTGCTTGAAAATACCAGTGGTCAGCTGTTTTCCTTCGGAGTTTTCTTCGGGTAAATTTCGAACCAGTGAATCTAAAAGGAACTCTGTCAAAGATGGAACTAATGCATGACCAAACATTACCATGTGCGACCACAATAATGTATAATACTCGCAGGCACTGTGTAAATCAATTGTTTGCAAAACCTGTAAAATAATGTAATCTATTACTTTGAATAGCATAATAGTCGAGGGGATACATTTACCTACAGACAGGAGTGCACATTCAAAAATCTCTATTTTTAAAGTTATAAATATTTCTACGATACAAGTATACATTATGGCTAAGTGCAGAAATAGTACAACATGCATACATACATAACATCATTGCCATTTCTCGATTGGGGCAGAGAATGGAGTGCTACTTGTCTCTGTCCTGACACACAATCCTCGCTTCCTCCACATTCATGCATCTCGTCATACACACCTGATGGCTGTTGTAGCTCCTAACAATGCCTCCATTAAGAAGCTAAGAAACATGCTCCTGCCAAATTTTTCAACGCCTTCCATGCACTGCTCTGCCACTGATATTCGCACTCTATGTTTTACTATTCTGTCATTTGCTATTCGTTTAACATGACTAAACTATCTTAAACATCCAACTTTCATTATGTTTATGATTGCCTACCTTGCTATATAGTAGTGAAACGTGGACTTAGCAGAAGAATAAATGCAGAATGTCAATTAAAAGTAACAATCATAAAAGTAAATAGTTCAAAATATTGATATACACATTCAGTGTAATACACCTCTATATTTTTTCAAATCACCAGAACAGTGATATTACAATATAAAAATTAACAAACAATTATCAATACCTCTTTCATGACTGATGGTTCTGGAACATAAACGTTGGGCACTAGATCGCAGTAGAATTCAATAAAAGACTCAAAGGGTTCATTCCGACATTGCACTGAAAAATAATGGCGGTAATAAATGCTTTCCTTATAAGAATCTCCGATTAAATTATAATTAGAACCGTGTAATAACAAAGTGTGAACTCGTTTTGCCAGAGCTAAATCCTGTAAAGCATTAAAACAATAAAATACATGTTTAACTCCATTTTAAATCGATTATATTTGGGATTTTAATAAGGTGAAAATATATTATTACCATAAGATGATAGCGGCAAATATTCATAGCTGTTACAAAAAAGAAACAATCCTTAGGATCTCGAATTTGTAACTCTTTGCCATCCAATTGATCCATAATGGAAAATAAAATATCACTTCTTGGTCCCTCTAAAAATATTACCAAAATATAATGATTCTCTATTTACCTACAATTCTTCAACTAAACTATTTGAATGCTATGATTGAAAATGTATCACTTTACTAACTTTCTTTACAATATATGCATAACATATGATACCAAGTAGCGAGAGACGGTTGAACACCACATTTATTAGAGAGTTCAGCCAACACACTCTTAGCATATTCTTTACTTTTCGGGTCTTGTATAGATGTAATTGTCTCCATTGACGAGTTCAAGGTTCCGATGTTTGGTTTTAATCCCTTAAAATAAGTATAAAAATACATATAACAAATACTCAATTACAAAACTTCAAATATAATAAAATAATGGATTTACCTGTGCATTCATTTCATTAAGTAACTCTAATATCATTTGCCATTTCAACTCTCCACTTTCTTTCAAAAATCCAACAACACTCAATAGACCATTGTAAACATCGGTATTCAATTGAATTTTATTTTGTAAGCACTCTTTATATAATGCATAAGCTTTCTCCGCCTATAACATCAAAATGAAAATAAATAATGTGTCCAATATAAAGAAGAATAGTTTATGTTCAACATAAAAATAACATGAGAATCACTTGTGTACCATTATAATGTGTTCATAATATTAACTAAAACAAATTTACCTGATAATATTTACACATTCCTTGTATAATAGCGCAGTACGCTTCAGGAGTTTTAGTTGCCATATTGTCAAAAGTCTCTTCTGCCAACCCCATATTTCTGTGTCAATAAACAAATATATGTATGATGCAAAATTTTATGTAAAATAATTTCAAAAACTAATATGAAAACTGGCTGATGCGACTCCATTTGTTTACCATAAAGATAACAGGATGTGCAAATAGATAAATCATAATACAAACTAAATTACTATTTAACTTACTTCCAGCAAACAATCCGCCTCTCTTGGCCCATCCACTTCCCTTGACGGAACCATCTCTCTTCAACCCACTGCTCACCAACAGGATCTTCCGCATTAAAAAAACAAAGGAGTTCCAGAAATTGTTGTCGAGACTCCTGATTAATACCATCAGGATTTTTTGCTTCCAGCAATTTGAAAACTGTCACCGAATCGGAAACCAACGAACTCCTCATGCACTTCTGCAGATCGTCTTCAGTGACCTAAAGTACAACAGAATTTATAGATGAGTATACTTTAAACTTAATATTCAAAAGATCTTGAGTATCTCACATATTGTGACAATCAAAATTACAACTATAACAGTAATAAAAAACCTTTCGTTCATAATTTTTTGATGCAACAAAAATGATACGATTATTAATAATTGTGAAATGAACATACATAATCAAGAAAGTGGTGTGATGTTATATAGTAGCTGATATGCCTCTAATTGAAACAAAAAAATCATGTACATTCTCTCTTAATCATACTTTCCATTAATAAAGTAACTACATAGTAATAAAAATATATTTTAAAGCTTCATTTACATTCATAATTGGCATTCACTGAGTCTCATGAATCAGAAAACTAGTATGGAATAAGGTTCTCTAAATGGGAGTAGACAAACCAAACCTGAGCCTATTATCTAGACATGATTACATTCCAAATGAGTTTACAGTTTGTTATTAAATAGCTCTAATTGCATTTCACTTTTTCTTTTGTAACTGTAGTTCTCAATAAAATATATGTAAATGATATGGCCAAAATATTGTGACCAAGCTTTTTGTGCGGCTAAACATATAGCGTTAAACCAACTATCACTATTAATTAGACAAACAGATAACCTTGTTGAGTTTAGGAGGCAACTGGAAACCATACTCTTCAAAAAGAATTTTATTGAAGTTCAAGTATGTTTAAGATGATGCTATCTTACAAAATTTCACTATTCAAATAAACGGATTGATATTGAAATTGAAATTTATAATCTTTTGAGAAAGGTATATATAGAGCTGCATGGCAAACTTGTAGGTGCACTCTTGGGTCTCAATCCGTGTGATCGATTGTACTATTATTGAACAATTTTATGTGAAAGTTGTGTACACCTGTAATTGGTATATATATATATCAGATGCTATGCCCTGTATACTTGACAATAACAATGTAACAATATATGTACTGTTGGTGTGCCTTATATTTAAATAAATAATTGATTTATCATCTTGATGATTCAGGATAACAAAATTTTCTGAAGAGTATTTTATTACATACCTCACTAGTATCATCATAAACAAGTGTCGGGATATAAGCTTCGATGGGAGGATCAGCATTTTTGTATTGAGTTTTTAACTTAAGTGGTGGATCTGAAGTAGAATACATGAAATAATCCTTATTTTCTTGCCTAATCCAATGAGCTGCTTTACGCCCGGATTCTTGAGCCATGGCATACACACGTTTCTTATAATTGGAGTTAGGCGTGAGATATGGGTCATCATGGTACCTATTAATAAATTAAGAAATTATTTTCTAATAGACTTGATTCCACTAAATAACGAATTACCATATTCACATTCTCTTTATATTTATTTACAGAATCAAATATATTAGTTACTTATAATGTGGTGCAGTAGGATCACGTCCAATGGTGCTAGCAAGCGCTTGTAGTATATCCGTTGGACCTCGATGTATCCTTTGAGGAATGACAATTTCTTCCTCCTTTTCTGACTGTTCTATCTTTGTTGAACATAACCTTGTTTTAGGACACAGCATATTTGAAGATGACTGTAAGCATTTCATTGATCTAAAATAAACATTAAAATACATCGTTTTTATACTCGTAGTTAATTCACTCGAGAATAAATAATACCAACCGGAATTCATGTTCACGACTTTTAGGTTATGTCAAGTAACCTAAAAGCCGTGAACTCATACTAACCTCCAACCGCGGAAAATGGGCGAGTATTTAATCATATTTAAGCAGTTTGTTAGAATTTCATTCATAAAATACGGAAATTAGAACCTCATATGACAATCCGATGTTTAAGAAATCGAGAACTCTTCTTCTATTTTCTTTTTATTGCTGATCAAAAAAATGTTACCTATTATGAAAATAAATAGTTCGTTCTAAGAATTTACGAATTATTTATCTTTTTTCATATTGAAACAAAAACTTAAGTTTATGAAATTGTTGTCATAACTTTTCACCATATTTCAACCAAAACGTTTCTAACATATGAAGGTCCTACTCATATTTAAATAAAAACATCTATATGTATTAAATGCTTTAGCCTTCTACATTTATTTTATTTTATTTATAGCAGCATACAAACCAATATATATTAAATAAATTTACAGAAGTAAATGTATAAAATATGAAATGGTAAGAAACAAAACACCATAAATAGATAAAAACCGATACAATTATAGAAGATGCACCAAATCGAGAAAGTTTATTTAGGAGAATGTCATAGTCAATTGTATAGATCATTTTGAAGACATCAATATAAATGAAGTTAACTTGTATGTTGTCAATCGAGTAATGAAACTGCTATAAGCTAGGAGACGGTTGAATGCTCATGATGAAAATTGTGTTGCTCATTCACTAGCCTGATATCAACCACATTAAAGATATTCTGATGAATTATGCATTTGAAAAGTTTAACAGAAGCTAAAAATATTGCCACTGATGTATAATTAATGATATCATGGATTGGACGTTTTTTATAGATGAGGCAGAGTTAAATATGACTTGGAATGAGAATTAATTTTTATACAGGGCATAAAACAATGATAAATCACACCTTTTTTCAATAGCCAGGCAGAGAATGGAGCATTTTTCGTACAGCATACATTTCTTGCTCCCTCCACATTCATACATCTCATCATTCTCGCTTACCGGCTGTTGAGACTTAACATTACTTTTATTTATTTTTTAAGTATTAAACAACTTTTTATTAAAATGTTGGGAACATGTTACAGCCAAATTCTTTTAGACCTTCCCTTCCCTGTACTGTTCTATTAAGAACATCCACACTACAGATCTGTTTAATTATTCTATCATTCGCCATTTGCTAAACATGTTCAAGCCGTTTCAAAATTCCAGTTATTATTTTGTATTTAACAGTTACTTTTGATTAACTCTAATATTTTCATTTTATATCCTATATTCAGAATATTTACTCACATTCTTCTTAACGATCTCATCTCCACTGCATTTATTCTATTTTCACGCCTCTACATGCGTTTACCAAATTCACGTTTTGTCGCAATATAGTAAGGTACGTGCCAAGACACCATTATGCATCATCAATTTAAATTGGAAAATGGATAATGATGGAATGTTAATTATTTACACTTTTCTTTTCAACCATTTAGGATCCGTCATTGGATATAAGCCAACTCTCTGATCTTCCACAATTCTCTATTCTGAGAACACAACATCCTAATACTGTTGTAGGTTTTTATGACCTAAAGATTTTTAAGTCAAAGACTAGTGTAGTCAATCAGATTTTCACATAGACAAACTTGCTTTGAAGAACACTGCAATGTGATCTGAAAAATTGATAAACATAACTACTCTAGTCTTTGACATGCAACTCGCCATCCATGTCATTTATTTTGTACTGTCTGATTACCTAGCCTGTGGACTTAACTATTAAGCTAAAATCACTAATTTTAATAAAATCACCATTTTTTATTTTCTATCCAGTAATTAGAACCTTACAGATATTGTTATAAATTATTCTCATCCCAGTTATTTTTTATCTTTGTAGGACATATTAGACGCAGATGTGTGATCAATAAAAATACATTTATTATAAGATGTTTATTTTGCAATAAATAATTAAAGTAGTTATACTTTTAAACACATTTATTTAGGTTTCCTCATAATACTAAAATCTTTGAATGCATATTTTTTGATTTTCTGCTCATTTTTAAACTCTGCTTTCTCTATTAAACACTGCGGACTTCCAGTCTTCCTTAACCAATCCTTCCTGGAAAAAATATATCATAAATTACATAAAATTGAATGTCATAATAATGAAATTGAAGATTTAAAAAAATAAATTGATTTAAGTACAGTGCAAGCTCTATATTACTATGATCTTTGTAGCAAGAAACTCCCTATAGCGAAAAAATTATTTGATCTTGGGAGGTTCACTTAATGCCTCTCTGTCATCATAAATTGATCAGTCCTATATCACTGGCAGTTCCTCTCCTTTCCTACCCACCATATTCTTGTTTATATATTTTATATATATA
>JAPMAF010000540.1:0-14072 GCA_026537445.1 Silvatares holzenthali | reverse complement strand
TTATCTGTTAAACTTCCAAAAATCCTCAGTTATCTTGAAAAAATTAATGCGAAAAATTATTTGAATTTGCTGACACTTCCACCATAGACCAAATCAAGGTCAGCTTTCAACGCCCCTTATTATGAAAATATGAAGTTTATATACTTATTGAGAATCTATGAGTATAAAATATAACACAGTTAAAACTTAAGTGTGGTGCAAAATTTTGTTGAAGGCATTATATGAAGATTCCAAATCAAATATCAATTGCCTAGCTTGCGTTTCGGAGAGCTCATCGGAGGCCTGCATTGCATTGAGAGTATTCAGCCAAGACTGGACCTAGAACGTACCGATCAATTATATTATACGGGTATACAAAGTAATAATGCTGTTAAAATGAGATCTCTTAGAAGGAAGTGTAACAAAATAATGTACGACACAGTAAGAAATACAGATCTAAGGAAATAATGTGGAACATCAGAAATCAAATCATATAGACAAGCCTATTACAAATGGTGTACAATACTTGTCACGAATCTAATTAATGACGGTATTATTCTCAGTTAGAGATACTCCTATTAGGAGTCATTATTTAATATTACATATAATAATATTATCATTATAAGTTCTTTTTTTTATTATTTATATGTCTTTTTTTACAGTTTATTATTTTTCTTCGCCGATGTGAGCATTTTGTTTACAAGTTTATTTTTTTTTCTCCTCCCACCCCTTTCCTACATCCTGTATGTTCTATATATTAAACTTATTTATTCAATTATTACTTTTTTTTTGTTATATTTATCATTCTAGGGAATAGGTGGCAGACGGGGGGAAATTAAAGAAAAAAGAGAATAAAAATTGGTCGACCTCCATACGAGTAGACGAAGAATAAGAGAACAGATATGAGGACAATAAATCCTTAAAACTGTTCGGGTATGTGGTGGGACCTTCCCCCCCTCTTTCAATATATATATTTGAATATTTATAGACTCTGCATAGTTTAAAATGCATAAATTAATGCAATATCATATATGTCAATATCATATATGTCAGTAAATTAATTCAGTAGTGAAAGCTTTTTATATGGAAATATTTTATGTGATTAAATTTTCACACACATACTTTGGGCAGATTATTTATTGAATACTGATTTTAAAAATACCTTTTGTCTGCCCTCGAAATCTTCAGGCAGAAGGCTAAGTCTCGTCATTGTATCGTAGAGATCTCTCAACTCTGGATGGAGATCATCCATGGCCTTAATCTCAAGTCGGAGTTTATCCATCAGAGTAATGAACAACTGAAATGATATGAAAATTAAATAATGACATTTTTCAAATACTTCTCTTACTCTTGCGCTCGTACAAGTCACTTGATAAATAATTCATTTACTTATTAAACCGTTATATAGTAACAAGGATAAAAAGAAAAAAATTAAAAGTAAGTACAAATAAAGCCAAAAAATATAAAAATACAAAACAAAACATATATATACGTAGTAAAAATATATAAGCAGTTATACATATATAGTCAAAAAATATACTATAAACTGTTAAAACATGACAGAAATGAAACGAAAGTCAATGATATAATGCAGAGCAAAGAGATGTACACAAGTGGATTTATAAGGGGCAAGAGATACAGGGACTGGGAGATTGTGATCAAATGGAGGGACTGTGAGGTTTATGATTTATTATTATGGTACATAGAAAGTGGGGAAGGAGGGAAATTCAGCCGGATATTATTAGAGGATAGAGATAGAGATGTAGGAATTTATGTTACAGATAGGCGGCGCATTGACTCCATAAGTTGTAATAGAGGGCCGTGAAATCAGGGTTCAGGACATTCAGTAGATTAATGAGAAAGTCTGCAGCACTGGTACTGGTACTGGACATGCAAGCACCAAGCGGGGGTGTTGAGGAAGGATTTGTAGAGCGGAAGTAATTTACTGGGGCATGCAAAAAAACAGACAGATTTTGAACCTATTAGCAAAATAATAAAATATTACATGAAGTAAAGTGAGCTTATATGGAATTGAGGGATAGCATGCGTAGCAGGGATCTGGAAGGAAAATATGTGAAAGTGCCATTTTTGATGGGTGTGTAGCGATTGTTCTAGCAAGTCTTCAAATACTGTATATTCTTTATTAGACAAAGGTTACTTTAAAATATCTGCAGTTTCAAATCCATGTGAGTGTTTTTTACCTTCTACAAGTATAATAATAAGTGTATATAAAAAAATCGATCTTCTGAATTTCTCAAGATCATTTTTAACATATTAAGACACCAGAATATCCATAAACGGTACACCCAATTACACTGCATCTTCACACAAACAGCGAACCAATAGCAGCCGAAAATACTATGATAAAATAGTATCATGACAATAGTCATATGACTGCAATACACGCCAAGCACCTTTGTCACCAGCAGCTGCAGCTGCAGCTGCAGCTGCAGTTGTCTGCACTACTCACCAATGGAACCTCCACGTTTATAATATGATACTTTATATTCAATGTTAATAAAATATTTAAATAACAATGTACAGCGCTCTTGAGGTGATTTTCTTACAAAAACAGCGCTTAAGAAATCATCCATTAAATAAAAAATAATAAAATAATAATGCACGTTGAAGTTATGATGGAGAATAATTTATTTTAAATAATTGTTACAAAGTGTAAATATTTACATCTCGTATGATGAGAAATTATTTCGAGATTTCGATGATAGATGTTGTCTGACTCCATATGGTAGCGTAGAAATCGGTTGTACCGACATAAGGGATGGTGGCTTGTTTACGTTCTGTTTGACGTTTTGTATGTGATATGTTTAGTATTGGATCTTTATTACGGAATGATCCTTCTCGCCTTTTGCTTCTTAATTTATATCATTGTGTGTATGGAGTATTGAGTTACCATGTCGCGGGTTCGTTGACCCGAAGGCTTACACAAATTTTTCAGGATTATTGTACAATTTGAATTATGACAGTACGTCGTTCCTTAATTTATTGTTGTTGACGTTATGTGCCGACACATTAATATCTGAATGTTCAAAAATACAGATAGTAAAAAAATAGTTTATGGACCCATTCCAAGGATGCGCAGTAGCAAGCCTCATATTCGAGGGTAGTGAGAACTAGATCATCAAGAGATACTATAATCAGAATTAATAATGATACACTCACCGAAACAATGTCAGCAATACATTTGCTAGTATTTCCTTTGTCATCTTTGATTGTGATCGGCCTATCCTCTTTTATTCTCTCTAGTGCCGCTGGGCAATCCAGCTATAAAATATAAACATATAACATGCGATTAGAATGTAATAATTAAGAGAAACATTCTAATTAGACAAGCCCATATAACCATTTACTTCCATTCGCCATTTCCTAATAGAAATAGGTAAAATAGATTTATCTATGTATAGGGGACTATAACTGAATAAACAGAACCTTTTATCTATGTTTAGGAACTACAACAGAATAAACAGAGCCTATAGCCATGATGGATTTGCTTCATATTGACAGTCATTAATAGTTGACAATCCTATCTACAGATAACAAATATCGATCGGCAGAAAATGTATCAAAAGGTGCATGGAAATGTAAGGCACACCATCAACTACATATTCTCAAATACTTTTGACGCATAATCAACATTTGTTTGACTGAATAGCGTATCCATGGGTGAGCCTACTTGGCTCGACCTTGCAAATTAACATTATTCTAACAAATGCTGATTCATCGAAATGCGTTTCTTCATAGATATGGTTCGTAGTGACAATGATTAATAGTTTACAAACCTATACACAGGTAACAAACATCAATTGGTAGAAAGTATCAACTACACATTCTCAAGCACATTTGACGCACAATCAACATTTCTTTGACTAAAAATAGTATGCATGGCTGAATCCACTTTGTTCAAACCTTGCAAACTGACGTTATTCAAACAAATGTTGATTCATCAAAATGGATATTAGATGTTTCATTTATCTAGTCCCTGCCAGTCACAATTACACTGTAGATCTGTTTTACTACTCTTTCATTCGCCATTTGATTGATGCATCTAAGCCATTTCAAACACTCAACTTTCATTATGTTTACGTTTCTTACTTTTAATCACTGAGGATCTTCCAAACATTCTTCTAAACGATCTCATTTCCACATTATTTGTTCTGCTTTCATCCTTCTTCTGCCAAGTCCACGTTTCGCTGCCATGGAGACTAGTCTCCGAAGATTAATTGATTACAAGGAAATGTGGACTTGGCAAACTCCATTATGTATCACCAACTGTGATTCTTTCGAGAGTAATTTATTGCCGATTATGGAATGCATGGTGTCGGATATATTGATAGAATAGTGAGTGGTTAAAAATTAACCTAAATTCTTTTCGTATCCACCCCTAATCAACACAAAACTATAATATTATCTCAATAGATGATTCACTCCAGCAAGACTCACCCTAAACTTTTTAACGAAACCGTCAATCGTTTGATATTCATCACCTTGCACCTGCTTGAATGCAACCTTGTACTGAACAAGAAGCTTGGAACAGGCGGCCGTATACTCCTCTGGTGTTACACAGTCTCGAATATATGCCTTTTCCAAATGCTGCAACGTACTAACAACTGCATACAGATCGGCCATATTATCATGCCTGAAATTTCACATCAATTATTTAGTTCATATATCGTTGCGTTAATTGGCAAACCCACTAACTCCATATGAACAAATTTTTCAGGAGACACTTAAAATGTTATTATATTTTTCATATACTACTTATTATAATTTTATAATTTTTATATCGGCAGAGGCTCTTAAAGTGCTATATATGGTCTGTATTACTTTATGGCTCTGAGACTTGGACCCTGAAAGTTAATACAATGAATCGGTTAGAGGCATTTGAAATGTGGCTTCACCGAAGAATGCTTCCTATACTATGGACGGACAGGGTCACAAATCTAGAAGTACTGAGTAGAGCTGGAGCAGACAGAACAGAGGGCTTTTGTTGAATGTTAAAAAGCATAAGATATCATATCTGGGTCACATATTGCGAGGGGAGAAATATCACCTTTTGCAATTGAAAATGCAAGGGAAAATAGAGAGACATCGAGGAGCTGGTAGAAGGCAGACTTCATGGCTGCGCAACATGCATGACTGGACCGGAATGGGAGTGGAGGAGCCAGGAGTGTTCAGGAGTTGTGTGGCGCAGGACCGTGAGGCTTTCGCCAGAGTGATCGCCAACGTCGGGGGGACCTGACAGGGCACACGAAGAAGAAGAATATACTACTTATGAAAAAATCTAATCCCGTTAGTAGATATTATCGTAAGCTATTATTTTTCATACCATACAATCATTTATATTATCTTTTCATTACAAAAATTATGATAGCATTTTAAGTATCTCCTGAAAAATTTGTCCATCCATATGGACAAATCTCTAACTCCACAGTTAGCGGGTTTGCCAATGAAGGTATCAATATGTTAAATAGAAAAAGTTACATTGATTTCAAAAATTTGCATGGCTGAGATCAAACCATTAAAGATACACAAACAAAATTCAAACTCGCTAAATAGAATAAAAATCCTGATCATACATCAGTATGGAACGACATCTTAGGCAAAGAAGAATAACAATTTTGCCAACTCGTATTGTGTTTCATCAGAACAACCCGAGACATTTGTCGGTCTCGTGGTCAAGACACTTGTCTAAAGCGTTGGAGGAACACTGGAGGTTGCGAGTTCAAACCCGCCGGGGTGAAAAAAAATAAATTAAAAATGCGTTTTTCGATTCAGATTTTAAAAATACATATGTGTAAAAAATATTGAAAAAAAAAACAAAATGGAAATAAAATTCATTCAAAAATGTATATTCACTCTGGACTGAAAAAGAGTGGTAGATCTTGGAGCCCTTGGTTGGCCCTGGAGCAATAGCACCGTTCAGTATTGTAAGCCACGTGAAATGGATTTATCCATTTTTCGTGACTAGAACTGAATAACCAGGGTTTCAATCTCTCCTCCGACTGGCACACAGCATTTACATGTAAAATTGCACTAAATATTACAGCCCCAGACGGGCGGTGGTGTCATGGTGTCTCATGTGTAGTATAAGATAAAAAAAAGAAAATGAAATTGCTGACCAAGCAGCCAAATTAGCTACCTGGGATGAAGTGCCTACCTATGAGTCCATCTCTTTTTCCGAATATTTTTTACAAAATCATTCTAATATTTATTCCCAATGCTTATTTTTACTTCTTGTTATATACTTATCCTTTTGGTACTGTATGTTGTTTTTTATATAAATAAATAATACCAAAGACTGTTTGTTTAAAACATACACGCCAAGGTCAACAATTCTGAAATATGTGTTACGGTTTTACATGCTATCAAAATGTTTAAGATAATATAAAAACGTCATACTTTTCCCTTTCCCTGGCATTTTTGTATAGTTTCATCTCCTCGTAGAGTTCAGGACGATTGGCTTCTAAAAACAGACAATAAGTCAGCATAAATTCAAATAATCCAACATTGATTTAAAACTGTTTATAACAAGCATAGAGAAAATAAAGAGTATTAAATGTATTTTTAAAGGAATGCGTCATAATTATCATAACATGACGTTATTTTGTTGAAGCAAACAAATGTACATAAAAATACAACTAGGTACTATTATACAAGTTGCAATGTGCATTGGTAGGAATGAAACTAGTGACAAAATTATAATGTTGAAATCTACGTACCCTGCATGGTAAATTGCAATTAATATACTCTCACACGAACCCCGGATAGTCAAACTGACAGTACAAGTGTCAACTATGGTTACCATAAACAATTTGTATGGTAGCAACCATAACCAATAAATAAAATACATCGCTTGATTGCACATAATATAGAAGCGATGCTCCTATTACTAAGCAGCGAAGACAGAGTGTTTACTGGCAGTCTCGTTCTTATTGAGAGATAGAAACCGACAAGTTGTTTCACAGTCGAACAGACTAACACAGAAAAATTTATACTATCCCATTAATTATGAAGATACTATCCCATCAATTATGACACTTTCGAATATTTCCCTTCCAGATTCCAGCTAGGCATGCCTTCCATCAATTCTCCAGAATCGCACAGATCTCTTCACCTCATGCAACATTTTATTATGTTGCTAAGAGGTAACATCTATAATCCATCAGTACTCGTTACCTTCAGCCTGCATGCTCCAGTAAATTACCTCCGTTTTCGAAATCACTCCTTTCTCTATCATTTATTCCTCAACAAACCTTGACGCCTGCATGCCCAGTACCAGGGCTGCGCATCTTTTTAACGACTTATCGAATGCCTTAGACATATTTCACGACCCATTATCACTCATTATGGAAACATTGCATCTCTCCTTATTGTAATAAATCCTATCCCTCGATAACCATCTCCTAATTTCCTACCACCTTTTTGCCTTACTTTACATATATTTGCTTTTTATATTAATTATTGTCTATTATTTATTTTTTTCTTCTTGTTTATTATTTCTTTATTATTACTTATTTTTCTTGTTTATTATTTATTTTTTCTTGTATTTGGTACAATGTACTGTTAAATAAATAAAATAAAAATAAAAAAAAATACAGAAAGGTAGGCCCACCGCACACCCGATTTTGATTAAATCTCTCTCTCCATCCCCTCTTCCTCACACGCTTTATTAAGATCTTAAAATAATACAAAAAACTTAACAACTTATAACAATTCGAGGAATGCACACAAACATAAAAAACATATTCAAATGTAATTCAAATGATTAAAAACCGATTCAGTTTATAATTCAGTTAATAAACTAAATAGTTTAATTATATTAAAGTCTTGACGTCCACAACTTGACTAAACTGAACCGTTGATGTAACAATCGCATGGATGCACCAACACCAACACAACACTTATCATGTTGAACCATATAATAACAGAACATTCCTGCTAAATAAAGGTCGCAATGGCTGTATTTATGAAATCTTACTCCCATATGTAAGATGCAAAAAAACGCTTCTAAAATTTTTTATTTTATATAAATTAACAACTGAGGAATGTCAATCTTACATGGAAAAGTATTGTAAACCTACTTTTGACAATTTTTCTCTGAATTAAGACGGAATTCGGTAATAATAAAAATCTACTGATACAATGTGTCAAATATATTTTCCACAATATACGATACATAATGATCATTCAAAAATAAATAATAAACACACAAACGCTATGATGAATCAAAATCTAAAACATTACAAGCTTTATTAAATATATTATCTTTTCCTTCCACACTTAACGACTGTAGATAATGAAGAAATCTGTTATTTCTCTTTACATTGCATTGGGAGCGCACTTTTTCAGATCGGCACATAGTGCGCAGCGCAGCCATGTAATCCAGGGAAACACTGGCCCTATCCAACATGGCTCCTAGAGAGATGGCTTCAGAGAATTGATGATGCATCGCATTCTTCTTATGTTGTTTTCTGAAAGTGAAAAACAACATAAATTACAATATTGAAATTCAATTTTTTAAAATTTTTTTTTAACTTTAAACAATTCTCACCTTATATCCAAGGCATCCATATACTTAAATTTAGTTTGATCACAGTTTAAATTGAATATTTGCTTAGCACGGTGTGAAGAATGATCCATCATGTACTGACTCAAAGAAATTGATATGTCTTCGTAGTTTTTAAATGATGTTAAGTTCTCTGAATCTGCCAAACTATCCTTTAATTGATTATGCCAAGGAAGGTCGACATATGTCACACCACAGGATCTCAGCGTAGCGACAGAAGATAAATTATCAAACAATTCTAAAGTATTTTCTAAAGTAACTTGATTAGAAAGTTTTTCTTCAGCGCATGAAAGATAAGGCACAACTAAAGTCGATATATTTAACAAACTATATTCCATTTTAAAAGATTGTAATAACTCTACAAGCAGACGATCTTCTATACTACATCGTGAACTGATCGATTTCGTCACTTCGCTGTTTGCACTATCTGTTTCTGGATTTTTATTTACAATATTATTTGGCCATACTGAACAAGAATCGTCGGACCATCCATCTGACAATCTGACAGTACTCTCGTCTTTAGCATCTAATTCGTGAGGTTGTATGGTAGTTATTGCGCCATCTGTATTCAATCGCTTCGTACCCATTATCCAATATTGCAATTGGAGTATAGCGCTCCTTATATCACCTCGGTTCACCTCGAGCAGGATTTTGGATAAATTTGGTATTATTTTATGACATTCGATCAACACGAGAACATCTAACCAGGGCCCCAAAATCTTGCCTGATAACGGATCGAACTTTATCGTGTTACCGACAGAGAGGAAACGTTGCAAATGACCACAATTAAGATCTGTTGCAATTATCACAACGGGTCGTTTAGAAAATTGAACTAATTGTGATAAAGCTCCGACGAAGCCATCGTCTTCGTCAAAAACGATATCGGCATCATCGATCAAAATCAATGACATCACATTTGAATCTGCGGACTTCTGAGAACTCGCTTCACCTAAGCTGGAGGAAGAGGCACTCTTAGTTACCTTCGGTATAATTGATTTAATTCTCTTGTCAGACATTTGAATAAACTTATTTAGCTTTCCGTTGGACTTATTCTCATCATCCGTTTTATCAAAAGAACCAAAAAATGATTTCATCGAACTGTCCGAATTCATTTTGGTAAGCACTTTATGAGATTGAGTGGCTTCGAGCAATTCTGTCAATATTTTTCTTCCGGTTCTCTTTGAGCTGGCGTTAACCTCTAAAACATTAATGGCCAGTTCGCTGGCTATCGCGTAAACGCCGGAAGTTTTTCCACTACCTGCCGGGCCTATTATGACCATTGTGTTATTAGGAACACGCACACTGTCTTGACTTTCAGAATCGGATGTGAGAAAGTCGCTCGAACTATCGGAGTTTCTCCTCGATCGTTTGAACGTTTTAGTAGTAGCTAACTCATTATATTCCTTCCATGACTCTAACCATTTCTTTAATGAATTTACACTCCTAAAATTGCCGATAATATCGTGCGACGCTAAAGGCTTATATTTCTCTGTCCACACAGAATCATTAGCGATTAATTCAGATTCAGATGGCGATTTTTTTATATTGTTGATCATATCAACAGCATTTATTTTTGGAACATTCGTAAATTTTTCCCATAATTGTCTAAAAGTCCTGTATGCTGGAAAATGCGGATGAGTTTCCTTTATTTTCTTAAGCCCTTGTTTATAATTTGAAGACTCCAACTCGTTAAACATAGCATTACAATCTTTATATGGAATATCAATCACGGACGTAATATTCACAAATGGTTTCAGTGAAAAATCAGATATATTATGAAATCTTTCCGAATTTTGGGCTAATTTTTTTACATCCGTGAAGTGGGAAATGGTTGGCAGATTCCAAATGTAATATTCCGCATGGCCATCTGCAGGAATCTGCTGAACATGACTATTGCTAGGGAAAACATTCCGACTGTCCGAAGCGAATGTAACCTTATCAAACTGAATTTTAATAGAGTCCGGAGCACCACTCTGCAAAAACAATCTGCGCGCTTCAATTACTGATTTATCTACTATCGGTTTAGGTAAACATCTCTTAAATAGCGGTGCAAGTTTATCATTCATTGCGGAATCTCGTTTTAATAAAGAAATAGTCCTGGGTGAACTGACACATTTCATTGTGCCGGGTGATTGCAAATTGACAATTTTAATAGGAGAAACTAATTTTTCATCAATATTCTCTTTATTTTTACTTCCATTAATCTTTTTCTTCTTGCGCTTGTGGCCAAGTTTATTTTTATCTTTTGAAAATATTTCACAATCTTCCGAATCACTAACAGACACATCGGTCGAATCCTGCGTATATTTTGCAGGTTTCTTTATATTTCTTTTAGGCCTTAAAGATTCTACAATCACCGATGTTATTGCATCGTTTTGATCTTTTATGGTGATTATTTCTCTTTGAACATCTTCATTAATTATTTTGGCATCTTTATCGACTTCCTTTTCTTTAAGAATCTTCGATTCCTCCTCTCGGGCATTATTCATTTTATGTAATCTCTTTAATTTAAGTTTTCTTCTACCCTTGATATTCTTGTGTTTCTTTAAAAATGGAGATTTAGGTTTTAATTTCACTTTAATTACCTCGCATTCCCCATTGTTCTCTTCACTGGCACAATCGTCATAAACCAACACTTCCACTAAATCCTCCTCATTTTTCTTGGTAATAACTTCCTTCTTCGCGAAATAAGTCAAAACACTTTCGGTCTTCTTTATGGTTGGTGATAGACACGCCAGGAAGTCTTCGGATGACGATAGCTTCTTACTTTTTGAAGTGCTGTTCAGGGAGGAAGGTTTCTCAGCCGGAGGGCTGTGCGTATGTGATGTCCTTAATTTAGTATTTTTTGGCAACAAATCATCCACTTCATCCAGAAATCTCTTCTTGCTCTTCTGACGGTTGTTACTCTGACTGTTTTTTTCAATATCATTAGAGGAATCATCGACATTGATGACAGACGAGTCATCCAACTTCTTATCCTTTGAATGTTTATTATTTTTATCATTTTTAAACAACATACTTTTAAATGTCTTTGCGCGCTTGTTCAGAACATTTTTAACATGCTGCTCATGAATTTCTTCAATTTGCTTTCTTTTACTGGCTCCCTTCTGATCAGCCCACTTGGAAAGAGTCAAGGATCGCTTCGCTTTCAGTTCTTTCTGCAGCGAGATCTCTTTAGCGTCTACTTCGTGCACTATCTCCTTCCCGGGAGAATTCATTCCGATGCTTTTCTTTCTCGATTCCATCATCACTTGGAAAAAATCGGTTGAATTTTTTTTCTTCTCGTTGGTAGAATCCTCACTGCATATATGTTCAATATCCGATTTTCTATCGACATTTGAAATCGTATTTGATAATTTCAACTTCTTTTTGCTTCTTCTTAGAGTAGTAGCACTTTTTGTAGATTGCAACAACTGTTCTGAAACGCCTGAGCTGCTAACCTTTTCGTTAACTGCATCATTCTTCGCACTCAAAATTGAAGAAGGCTCGCAATTGTTCTTATCTCCTTGTATAAGCGTAGTGATTAAGCTGCCAGAATTGTCGGTTTTTAAACATTTTCTCGAACGTTTCTTCACAACTGAAATATTCGTTTCCGATCCAGAAAAGTCATTATTTTTCTTTCTCGATTCATTTAAGGAATTTAATTTAGTAACTGCTAAAACTTCTGATTCACTCGTATTATCAGTTTCTTCAGAACTGTTCTTAATGACGGAGTTCACTTTCTTACTGTTGTTTACTCTACCGTTTAGAAAAATATTATTCTTTGATGTTTCAGAAGTTTTCGCTCTCTTTTTAGAAGACATTGCACATGAACTTTTTTACTAAATACAGCAACAGTTAATAATATAATATTACAAAATAAGAATAATAGCCTAAAATTACTAAAAAAAAAATTGATTACTATACAAATATTTAATCAGAACACATTTACAAAAAGCACTTCGGTGCAAAGCCTACGTGCGAAGCGGGAAAATTGACATTTGTATTTATCGTTGACAGCAAAACTATCTCTATGGAAAACTTATCCAAAAACCACTTTAGTCATAAATATTTTCGTTCAAAAAATTTTATCGCTTCCAAATAGTTTTTTTTAATACATATTTTTGTCCTTCATTCGCCAGGAATATTCTTAGTCAATTCACAATTTAGATTGTCAGATTGTACATCTTATCTATATTCATTCAGTGCCATATTTATTTTACAATACTATTTCGCGCCAAAGAAAACAAATATCGCTAAGAAACATAAATAATGTATAAAATAGTAAGCATAATATGTTAAATAATGATGAAGAAGAATACATGAAGAATAATACATGAATATTTTTTAATTTTATTTATTATTTAGATGGCTTTATCCCATAGCGAAAAAGATTTCCTTCTACATTTTTATAGATTTTTAATATTCTTTGCTTCATTGTTTTTTTTTGTTGTTCTAGTTCGTAAAGATTATCAGTAATCATTATTCATTTTCTATTTCTTGTTACATAACAGATAAAATACAGATCCCCGGGCATTGACTACATCATCTATGTCATCTCAAATCCCCAAACATTACTAAAACTACTCATTTGAACCAATATCAACTCAATTGCTTTGTATTCGCAATATTGATGCTGTATTATATTGCGGTTACTATATTATTCGGTGTTTATGTATCGATGCAAACTAATCGAGTATTGTTTTTGCGAATTTGTTTTCTTTTAACAAATTCACTTACTTTGATTTTAACATGTTTATATTTGCATCAATGCAAAATAATAGAAATATCTTTGAAGCCATGCAATTATGTGCTTTTTGGGACTGGGCAGGCGTATTTTCCATAATTATAATTAATGGTTCAGAGAAGCTATTTAACATTGTGGTAAAAAAATATGAAAATATTCTATTCATTTCTTTGTGAACATTTCCAATAACTTTCAACTCAAATGCCATCGAAGAACCTTCAACAAACCCGTTGGCGATCTTAGCATGATAAATTATCAGTATAGCTCCTCTCCCATGAGAACTTTAGATGAAGACACTGCAGTATCGTCATTTTGAAAACAGCCAACTCTATGGTTGGTATAAAACGTCTCAACCAAAAATACCAAATATATATAATCTCCCATATCTTCACTTTAAAAAGTTTTATCTTGCTATCATGATGTCGAACCATTCCATTAATATGTTGCATTGTTACACTGTTTGCAGTGAAATTCAATATTCTTTAAAACCTTCAATAATAATCTTTTCCTATTGAAATCAAACCAGACTCGTTGATTTCTCCAACATTCTTCTCATTAGATACTTTCTGTGTAAATAATAACTATACATATGTTTTTGGACAATAGAAAGTACAAAAGTGTTTACTATTGGTATTGATCGATTTTTCTTTTTTGATGTACAAAGAATCCTCCTCCGTGATTTTTTATTTATCAATTCTCATGCGATATATTACGAAATATTTATTCTCATGCGATTAACGATCAAGGCTCAACAATTTATTTTATTTTATTTTTAATTATTTG
>JAPMAF010000539.1:0-14076 GCA_026537445.1 Silvatares holzenthali | reverse complement strand
TATACATATATATACAAACCGGTAAACATTTTCAATTATAGTTTTATTGTGTTGCACAGTATAAGCAAGTTGTGCTCACATTTTAATATTTAGATGTTGCTGTTTATTACATTCTATAAATTAAGGAATTTCTACTGTTGTGCTTTGATAGTTAAACTACTACATCAGGTGTTTTCCAAACACCGGTCACCCCTTCACAGTAGATACAGAGCGCATAAGAACAAATATTCTTTCTAGTACGAGACAGGCTGTCTGTGGAATGAACTTCCGCCGTCTGTGTTTCCTCACACTTATACGCCTCTTATATTCCACCTTATCCTTAAATATTGATTATCTCACATAGCGTCTTATGATGTTTAAGACCTGGTTGTGACGTAAAATAAGTTTTTTTAAGTAAAAGGATGACGTAAAATAAGTGTTTTATCTTATACTGCGACACCACGACACCACCATCTGTCTGAGCCTATTACAATCAGTGTAATTGCACATGCAAATACTGTGTAGCAGTCGGAGGAGAGATTAATAACTTTGTTAATCAGTTCTAATAACGAAATATGGATAAATCCATTTCACGTGGCTTACAATACTGAACAGTGGTATTGCTCAAAGGCGATATAAGATTTACCATTATATTCCAGTCCAGAGTAAATGTAAATTTTTAAATATTTTTTGCTTTTTTTTAAACAAATAGTTCCTGAAGATACTGAAAGCAAAACACGTCTAACACGATTAAAAAAGTAAGTGATTTTTTGGCTGTTTTAATTTTTTTTTAAAATATATTTTTGTACATTTGTTTTTAAAATCTGAATAAAAAAATGTTTTTTTTTATTCTTTTTTCACTCCGGCGGGATTCGAGCCCGCGACCATCAGCGTTTTTCAAAGATTTTATTTTAACCGCTCGACCACGAGAGCGACGATTAATAATATAACTTTTTAACGGTTTTAGATGTGTTAATATACATGCCAAATTCCTTTACAGTTACGTTAATTGAGTTTAGGAACAGTTGTAGATGTGTTTATTATTTATTTATTTATTATGTGGATAATTTATAGAGCACTGTTTTCGTGAGAAAATCACCTCAAGAGCGCTGTACATTTTTTCCTTAAATATTTTATTGACAATGATTTTATATTAAATTTGATATTGTAATTAAATATGGAGGCTTCATTGATGAGTACTGCAAACAACTGCAGCTGTAGAGTAGTTAGGTTGTACCATTCATGGATGATTATTTTGACGTATGAATATGATCCGGAGAAATTTAAAAACATCATGTTTTTGTACACACACACGTTCTAGTAGAACACAAAAAAGCACTGGGGCATGGAAATAAACTGCACATGTTTTAAAGTAACAGTTGACTTACAAAATTTCACCAGAGAACGCGCAGTATTTAAAACTTTGCACTAGTGTTCCTTTGCTTGTGGGACAATCACTGAGGCGTAGATGTCGTAAAACATTTTGACCGGCGGTACACGTTTACAATTTGAGCTGTTTACTATTGCAAAATGTTTAAAATTGAATCATTTAAAATTAATTCCCGTAGTTATACTATGACATAAAATTTATATAGAAATGTCACTTCAAACAGTTTTAAAATCCGCATATTTTATGCTAACATTTGATTTGATTAGATGTTTAATTTGTCAATAAAAGTTTTAAGAAAACTGGAGTAGCCGCTCAACGCGAATACGCGTCCTGCTGCCAAAATTGGCGCAAAAGTTATCTGCTTATCTTGCTGTTATTGTTCAGGTTCAAAGTTAACCTCGACATCCACTAGTAGACCGTTTGTAGTTTTCTTGAAAATGTTGTCTGAGTATAGTATCTCGTTAGCCTCAGTACTTTTATGGCACAGTCTCACATCTGTTATTTGCTGCCAATAGAGGTTCTTATTAAAATTTACATCGCTCTCATCCCACCTACTTCTCGTAGTATATTTATCAGTTTATCATGTTTGACTCTATCGAAGACCTCTTCGTAGTAGCTGAATCATCCAAAGATAGTATTACGTTGGTGTCGACAATTTTTGTAAGAGCATATTTATACTGAAAAAACTCCATTCTGGTTTCAAAAAAAATGCCGCCAGCATCATCGATATCTCCTTCACATAATTTCTCAAAAATAATTGATCTAACTGGTAGTGGTGGCTCATGAAACAAATTAAACTGTAGTTGCCACTTTAGTTACGAATATTTTTCTTAGAAAGAGTAACAAATGTTAATTTTAGCCAGTCTTTTAGGACACTCGAATCAACAAAATCGCAAATATTATCGATAAGTTTTAGAATGAGATTAATCATTAATCATTTTTATTGCTTCCATTGGTGTATTATGAGGATCTGTGGCATTCCTGTTTTTATTCGTTGTTTATCTATATTTCAGATTTTAATATCGGTGGGCCTTGTGTTTCAGAACTATCGACTGTAGTTTGACTCAACACAACAAGCTCGATGCAGTAGTCTTCACCAAGATCTTAACAGTTTATTTATTTGTGAGTAAAAGATTAGAATCTTTCTAACAAGAGATATAAATTTAACCATCAGGATAAGAATAGTGAGGTATTTTACGTGCTGCAGTAGGGTGTGAAATCGTGAACTAATCCCGCCACGAAGGAACTGGAAGCTTTTCAAATGCAAGTTCACTTATGTACCTTAAGGATACCTTGGACATAATTACAGAAACAACAGTAACGTATAATTCTGTAAATTAATTTAAATATATTTTTTGTATTTTATAATGAATGTATTGTATATAGCAGGTGGTGAGTTGATTATTACAATTCATAAAAAAAAATATGTTTTGAAATTTAATAATTCCCTGTAATTTGATGCGTGGCCCAGAAATTAATTACCTTAAGTAAAGAAAAGTATTAAATTACAAAAACATAAATACATTTGAAAAAATTAGAGATTTAAAATACATTTGAAAAAATTAGAGATTTAAAATACATTTGAAAAAATTAGAGATTTAAAATACATTTGAAAAAATTAGAGATTTAAAATATTTAAATATCTTGGAAAAGATTGTGAAAAAATAACACCAAATATTTTATAGAAAACCGACAAGGTTTACTTAAAATTATTTGTGAGCTCATTGATAATTCGTCATTTTTTCTAATCAGTATACAGTTAAACACTACTAGACAATTAGCAATTGTTGGACGTGAGGAAAATAGATTTTTCAATCATCATTACAACTGTCACTCATCCTCACCCACCGCTTGATACAGGCTTCATGTTATCTTCTTTACCTAGGCTAAAGACGAATAATATAATAGAATATTGAGAAGAATAATATAATATACAATGATAATGGTAGTGTTGTATTGAAGATTGACTGCAGATATGATAATTAATAAATAAGGCTAAATTTTACTATCGTTAATGAAGGCTTTGATTCATTTAAATTTTTCTGAATGTTCTGTTTCATTTCGATTTTTGTGTTCCACTTGTACTGTTTTCTATTTTATTTTATTTGTTTTTTTACTAGAACTTCCTTCCTTATTTTTATGTAAAGTCCTTTATATAAGTAGAAACTCGTCGACAAGCCAAGTGCTTGGCGGGTTCTAAGCGGAAAAAAGAAAGAAAAAAGGAAAAAACTTAAAAAACTGTAATTATATGTATGTATAAATTTTCTAACAAAAAAGGCACTGTTTCTGTATCTAATCTCTTAGATCATAGAAGTCTAGTAGTACTGCATTGAGTGTCAAAATATCTGCGACTACAACAAGTAGACCACATATCGAAAACCAAAATGAAATGAGAATGAGTTCTTTATATCAAAAAAAAAATACAACTGCAACAGTCTTCGGAGCGTCTCGGTAATTTGTCGATTAATATATTGATTAAATTTTCTTTTTCATGTTAAAATATTATGTTGTATCAATGCATAATAATGGACAATAAAATATTTATCAAATTTACGGTGTCCTATCAGATGTCAATGGGTAGCTGGGACGTTTTCGTATTCAAAATGCGCTTAGTCCATCATTTGAGATTTATGTTGAGCTCCGGATCTACTCACTTTCATACGTCACTCTGTTTGCCGATGTTGTCCCATTCATAACATGTTTCATTACTGTGGGTGCTGTCAATAAATAATTAATAAAGTTATTAAACACCAATCCGATACAACGCTTAGTCCAATATTTATTTTGCAATTTCAATGTGTAAAATATTGTTTCGATCCAAATAAATATCCCATTTTACTCCGCGTATATTCACAGTCCCTATATAAAGTGTTCAATTCATACATTTTATCTCTTTTCAGTAGCGAGTAGTGGAGTAGTAGCGTGGTGTGGTTCGTGTGTACTGTATAGTATAAACTCTCCCTTCGAATTCACCGTGATAGTCCGTATGTAAGTTTTGTTATTAATAAACCACAGATAGATGGCATCTTATATCCTCAATAAAAATGTTAATGTACTGGGCGAGTTTGCTGTACGGGCCAGCCTGGCGTAAAAACGCCACGGTAAAGGGGTTTTCGTAGGATAATAAATCGCCTCTCGCCCCCATCTCCGGCGTGCGCCACCTTTTCACTTCCCCCGAGGACCCACCCTCCACACCCGAACGACTACCCCTAACCCAGGCCTTTCTGAGGTCGTTAGCAACGCGGCGGCTAAAAGGGAATGTACCCACTGTACTACGTGTAATATTATACTCGTATAAGTCGATCCAGTTTCCGACAACCGTTTGTAGAAAGGGTGTTCTCAGTTCTATTCTCAATTTGCCATTGTACAATGGAATGAATGACTGAGTTAACACCGCTTCTACTCACTGAATGGTACAATTAATGGTACTGTCTCCTATTTATATCATAACTCTTCCCTTCTTCACTTTCAATGCGTATTACAACAATTCATTGGATACTCCTGCTTACTTGCTATAATTAAAAACGAACACCGTTACTAAGTACTTTATTTTACTATGTCAGGTAGCCCTCCGTTCCTTTAATTGCTGTGTATTTTTAAGTGTCTGGTTTTATGTTGTTTCAGAAAGTGAATAAAATTTGTAGCAATTAAAAGACGATATCTGCGAGATGTATTATACATTGTAGAGTACATGTAGAGAGATAATTCAATATGTGTTCAATATCATAATATTGTGTTCAAAATCAATAAAATGTATTTAATACCACAGCAAAGTATTCAATATCTTTAGTATATAATATCGAAAAGTTATTGAGCAAAAAATTCTTCTTCTTTGAGCAAGAGTATCTGCACTCTATTAAATCTCAGGTGTTGCCCACTATTGAATTTGTTGGCCACTTGCAGTCTGGAGTTGCCAAGTACTTAAATATGTTTCTAGACTCCGTGTACAGTTGTGCTATTTGTTTAATAAATCTCTGAAACATAGACCGGTTAGGATGATCTGTTTATTCTATCGATATATTCACAGAAGATTCCCTTCGGGACTGATTCCTTAGACTGCTATGTATGGAACAATCATGCGATTATCGGTCATCCCATTACCATTTATATTCTAATCATTCTTAATACTTTTAATACTGCTTTGGTATTCGACCACAATGAGTCGGCTATATGATAAATGTTTGAGATTTTCGCATAACTTTATGAAATAATTCAAATATTTTATAATAAATTATTCAAAATTAAATCTTGAAAAGATTATAAACCTTTCTAACCGATTACGTTTTTCGAATTTATCGTTCCGAAAATACTGCTCCAAGTATAGAAAATGATTGTGTAATTTCCTGATTTAATTTATATTAATGAATAATTGAAATTTGGCGCGTGGCATATTTACGGTTTCATGAAAATCTCGTTATCCGCTTCGTAGATATATCTTTAATCGAATTTCGGGATGTATTATATTGTACTGGAAAAAGAGATAAAAAGGCAAATAAATGCTAGTACTGAGAGACACAAAGGAAGACCTTTATCTACATTCATTATACACGCTTTCGGGGAAATATTCTATCACGAGCAATCATACTTACAAATATTCTAAAAAGTACACTTGGACAAGTTACGCAAATAACAGACTACATGAAAGGAGGACTATTAATGGCATCAAAATATAAATAAAGAGGAAGCTTATTTCAACTTCTTCTCAAATAGCATTCTAATCAATAAATAAGATACATATTAGTTGTCTAGTTTTAAGAATCAGTGTCTACTGAAAAAAAATACATTTTCACAAAAATTTGTGTGTACGGGTATGTATGACTTTTTTAAATACTTCAGAATGCATATAAATACAATACATCATTAATTCATTTGGTGCTTTTGAAATAAATATCAATTAGCACAGGTAGACAGTTTAAATTCTATAACTAAAATCCCTTGTATAATTTATTACGAGCATATCAACGCAGGTTTTGGGTTGAATGTGATTTTAACCAGACACAAATAAGTCGGATAACAACAGATACTTCTGGTATGCTTATAAGAAGAAATAACAAATAAAATGGAATGAAACCATATATATCGCCATGAAAAGAAGTATTATTGTGAATTATTGTTCCCAATGGATTAACGAATATATTTTAGCAAAAATCCTCATTCTTTTTCTGATTTTAAATATTTCATTGTATTTTTAGAAGAATATTAATTCTGCGCTTGAATGTTCCGTTTTTTTACATGAAAATAAAACGAAAATTGAACCTGATAGCCTATATGATTATTTGTAATTAACAGGTTCATTAGGATTTGGCTAATCTGTTCATGTCGTCCTATCCTAATCCTTATCGATGGCTCTGTTCGTAGTCGGAATAATTGCAGAGCATGCATGAGGAGGTGTATGAATGTGGAAGAAGCTAGAGATGTATGTCAGGATAGAATGGTCTGGCGCTCGATCCTCTCTTCCTACCCCTTCGGGAAAACGGCGTGATGGTATAATAATAATAATAATAAAACAGGTTCATTTTAATGTGTTACGCAATAATTGTTTTTTCGCTATTATCCTTATGAATAATTCATTTCTTTAATCCAGTGAATGAAACACATTACGCAAAACTGAACAGTATGCGTATACGCATATGATGAATCCTACGACGGACTAGATAAAATAATTCCCTTTGACACGTAGGCTTCTAATAAAGCAAAATAATCAACACGAATTAATTCATTGTATGCAACTACTATATACGGAACTTGTGATTTACCTTCAATATGATTTTATGTTATGTTGTTTTACCAGCAGTAGGTTATCAAAATAAACGTAAATATATTAATAATTCGAAGGAAATATGTATGTACAAAGCGCTTTTTAAAAAAATGTTGTAAAATACTGCAAAAATTATTAAAATTTTCACTTGAATAATAATGTTTTTTTGTTGGTTTCTTTTCTTTCGTCAGTATAATTATTAATAGATACAGACACTTCAATAGTGATGGTTGTTTACTTCTAAAAGTCATAGATGCCTATTTGAAATCAAGCGCAGTATGAATAATAATGATGATTGGTGATATATAATCACGTAATCATAGTAGAAAATAATCCCTTTAAATGGTAAAAATAATTATGGAAAACTAACAACCTCTAAAACTCTGGCTAACATGGTACGATGATATAAAATGTCTGAAGATTTAAAATGAGCCTTTTTTGTACGACGCCCTTAGCGCAAGAAAGACCAGTTTATTGGAACGTTTGTGAGAATATCTTCGCAATATCTTGTCATAAAGCATGAAATATTGCCACCCTTAATGAGTTTCTACAGGGAGAAGCATAAATGTCACTGAAAATCTTAAAACAATTCAAAACAAAGACAGTGCATACGTATGAAATACATCTCGACATTTCTCGATTTGGATAAATCAAAATATTTCAATTTCGCCATACTATTATAACGCAAATCTAAGCGCATTTCAAAGACAGAGCCTACCACAACGACACTTCAATCGTCATGACAAAAGCATTTGAATAGAAATTAATTAATACGCATTATAGTATTTCAACATGCCGTTTGCGCAGCTTTATTTACTTGAGGTTACAGCTGAACGTACTTCTTACCAGTCTAGAAATAAGGATTTGTACTTTCGAAGGCAATGGCGTGAGTGATGTGTCTTCAGAAACCTTCGGAGTTGAATTATTCTCAGAACATTTCTAATAGTAGATGGATGCAATAAGCCCGCCACAACGAAAGCTGCTCGAGCGGAATTATTTAATGGTGGTTGTTGATGAAAATCCCTTTTTTGCTAAACGTGAGATGTTTTTGCCACTGAGAGTGTTTCATCTAAAAAGTTGTAATATAAAATAGCGCTGAATTATTTGACACCTCGAAGGTCATCAGGCTTATTTTATATTGCATTCGTGCGTAATATTGAAGCCAATAAATAGCTCGTACGATATTATCTGAAGTGAAATAATAAGACAATAAGAGATGTGACGTTTCTCAGCCAGCAGTTTCTGACGGTTGTCAACTCACTACAGTAGACAGTCTAAGAACAAGTGATCGAACAGGTCAACCACTTTAAATACCTCGGCACGTGGATTGACACGAGCGTATGTCGGAAGAAGAATTAAAGACCAAAATAGAAATGGCAATTAACTGCGTTTGAAAATATGAAGGATGTTTTACCCTGACGTAAACTTTTATCTTCCGACTCGTGTTCGTGTCCCAAAACTCTATATTTGGTCGGTCTAGCTGCACGGGTGCAAAACATAGACACGTTCTATATGAAAAAACTGAAGGCATTCGATATATTCGAGATATGGTGTAACAGGTGAATATTAAAATACCTCGTACAGGATATAGAGCTGCTAAAAACCGTTTAGGGCCGCAAAATAGAACATTTTTGTCATATTATGCATGGACCAAAATATCGCCTTCTACGTACAACACATAATGGAATGAAAAGTTGAAGGTAATGGTTAGAAACGCAAGAAAAACTCCCATGGCTTAGTAATATCGTAAATAGGACCGGGTTAGGTTAGGTTAAAGATCAAAATTGAAAGTCCCTCCGCCTCGCTCATAGCAGAGTACAGGTATTATATCTATTTAGTAATTGGACGCCTGCGCCTGAGAATAGGCATGGCACAAGAAAGAGAAGAAAATTCCATCAATTGGATATTTGGTAATCCATGTCGTAGTCCGTAACCGCATATACATGCCGTAGTCCGTAACCGTTGCTTGTTTCAGCATAATTATATACGAAGTTTCAGCGGGTACGTTATGCAGCCACATCAATTTAACCTAACTACGAGCAAGAGTATATTAGATATAGCTGCGGAAACATAGCCAACTTGAATATGCGCAGTTTGGTACATGTGCAAATTTGTAATTATGCGAGTTTCCACTCCATCAAATTCGATGCAATTCAATTTCGGGACCCGATTAATTTATCGTATCGAACATTATCATACTCTATAATCTGAAACAAAGATATTTATTTACTTCGCCAAGACTTATTACTACAAATGAACTGGATGACTAGAAACCGATTAATCTGTAAAGAAAATATTAGCCATCCCGTTAATCTAAGTTTATGTATACAAAAAGAAGAAAATATTTAACCAAAACCATAAATCTGGCTTTGAAAGACCTGTTCAACTCCATTTTTACATATTATATGCAAGGAGAAGAGTTAAACAAAGTCAGTAAAGGAATCATCAGTAAAATTGAGCTGACTAATAAAAGAAATCCAAAGGCCAGCAATAGTACAGAGGTTTACTCAGAAACGAAGTAATCTTAAGCAGTCCTGTTGGGCAAACTGCAGCAGAATCTGTACAAAACACTTTTCAATGTCCAGCTAAGAAAAAAAATCTTCACAATGTCCAATTTCCCAATGAAGCAGAATTCATATTAACAAAGAAAAAGCAAAGCACGTCTATCTGATAAATTGTATATTGTTTATACTAGGAAGCAATAATTCAATCGTTTCCATGCGATCAGATCAAACAAATTGTGTATGATAGCAGACCCAATTTAAGGGAACATCAGTGACACCGCTGTTGCCCATAGCATACCAACATTCAATTAAAGGCATCTTACATTTCAATACCCTCACTTTGGTTATGCAAAAGTTCACAACTTATTCTTTACTTCCATAAGTCAGGGTACATTATATAATTACGATTACTTCAATTTAAAAAGACGAAAATCGCTACTATACACAGTTTAACTATAGCATAAGTAACAAGTGTCCTTAAATATCAGTATAGTAACGTGAACTAGTACATATTTTTCTATATTGAATTAAAAATTTTGCAAACACTTGTATGAAAATGAATCAAAATTTTAATAGTAAATTGTGTTTCATTTACAAAATGAAATTTTTGGGCTTGGAAAATATTTAGCAGACTTCATTATTTTTTCCTTGGAACGTAGGAAGAGTCGTTACTGAAAATTTAATATGATTGGAGATTGTTAAATAAATTAAATTGGGGTTTCCAGATTTTGATTTACTGAGCGTAAAACTCGGCTCGGTCGTTACTCTTTCTATGTCCAGCGGTAGAAATGAATCGCAATATCTTTAAAATTGTCTACTGCTTTAAAGTACTGATAATTTTTTCATATTTTTTCATCTGCAAACAGCTCACATATCGAAAAATAAAACAAAGGGAGATATAACTCTAACCGCATACTTCACAGTTTCAAAAGCCGATTGTCCACATTTTAGCAGCTCGTTCATATGAAGATCAACCTGTCAGTTCCTTTCCAACAATTTTTATTTGTTTTGCATATTTTACACAAGAACAAAGATAATAATTATTTTACAATTCAAGCTTTCCGCAGGACGTAAGTACAAAAACAGGCGTATACCATAACAATAGTTAACAAAAGAGAAAGCTAATATACACAAAGAACAAATCAAAACTTTAACTTAATAAAATAATTAGATTGTTGGAGATGGAAATATTAACCACTAACATATAACAGAATGACTCTTACCGATAGAAAAAATAACAGTATCTATATCTTGACCACAATACTATAAATATACAATATTAAATTGCCAGAGACAATCTAACCACAGAGATTAAATGAAAAATAAATCTAGCCTGGATACCTATCTTCCGGAGCAAAATTCAGAGCATATTTCCGGTCTCAGCTAGGCAATCCTATCATAGACTGTTAAGTAATATAGAAAGAAATGAACATGGGCTTTGAATCACTCTGAAAGACAAGAAGTGTGAGGGAATCCGCAGCCAAATAAAAGTGGATGATATTAAAATTGAAAGATTTGTTTAGTCGAAATGGAAATGGGCGGGCTATGTTGCCTCAATGTCGAATGATAGATGAACCAAGAGGGTGTTGAAATGGAGACTGGAACTAAAAGGGATCTCAGGGACACCCACAAACAAGGTAGGTGGCGAGAGAAGACTTGTTGTTTTATGTAATGTTGTTTTATGTTAATTTATCTATTATATAAAAACCACCTCAAGAGCGCTGTATCATACGCTTGATTGTATGGTAAACCTATTGCTAATGTGATGTGATAAGACACCTCAATATGTTCTCGTATATCTGCCTCTCCTTCATGCAAATAAATTCGTAACTGATTCATTACCTATGTCAGTATACAGCTAGATAACAGCAAACAAAGTTAACTAAAATAGCGTGCGTTACCGATATTATGAACCAGTGTAAGCAGTATCGAGTGCCCCATTTCGCTCCCTGCCGTGTAAGTACTTTCAAGCAGACGTTAGCAGCACATGTAGTTAGGCATAGTGATGTACCTAAATCTTGCAAAGGACTCTCGTTTATAATTTATTACTACAGACCGATTCTTGTACCGCGGGGAATCAAACTAAATGAACGTAGCGGTTTAGGTCGGACCGGGCCGCAACCACTGAGAGATTCTCAGGACGGTGGCCGTGGCACGAAGCAAAACGACACCGGGCGCTAGCGTCGTAATCGTAAATATGTTGGCAAAATGATTTTCAACTTTTCACAAACAGGCTCGTAAAAGTGAGAAACGCGCTAAGACGGGCGACCGGACGGCCGGGCGGATTGAAGCGGGTGGTATTTCTCAGTTAGGTGGGAGCTTAGCGGCCCAGGAGCAATGGAGTCAGGTGAAGCTAGTGTGCGGTACTGCGCAGCGTACGTGTGTTTTTTAACAAAGTTGCAGTAGGATTCTGGAGTTATTTTTAGGGCGTCAGAGCCTCAACACAGAAAGTGGATGTCTAAAACACCAAGGCTACACAATGTGAATATCTACAAGTGTCTCAGAGGATTCATGAAAACTTTTTATACCTATATTCATACCTACGGTACACTCCACGCTCCTCGCACGTTTACTATACGAGTATGTATATTCTCGAGCACCTTATTAGATAATACGTGGTTTTTAAAGGTGAAAAATCGGTTGGGGAGATATCGGTATGATGTGGGAATTTTAAAGACGAATAAGACAAAAATCAGAACTTTTGAGAACCCATACGACTACCTGTATTCTGGAAGGTTCCATATTCAGAACAGAATATCTAGTTTGTTCTCCATTTCCATAAGAGGAAAGTAATAAGTTACAAGAAAAAAAAATGTTCTACTAAAAAGACAGTCCTTAGTATGAGGTGTACTTATATATTTTAATTTATTTATTAAATGTCTGTTTATTCTTTCGGTATTCTCACGGTGTTCTCAGAAAGCCATTATTTCCTTGCTCTTTTATATTTGCGACGGCGATATCCGTGGTAATTGTATAAGGGAATCGTCTATACAATTACCATAGATTTTTCAAATTGGGGTATCTTCCACAAACGATTAAAAAAAACTCAACTTTCTTGCTATTTTTATTCAGTCAAGATATCTTTTAGAGTAGTTTTTAAAAAATAATAATTGAGCTTCATAAACCGAGTTGAATTTATTACTCGTTTTAAAAGACTATCGAGTCTAGTGAACATTAATTACTTTCAAGTGTCCTTTATTTCGATTCGCTACAACCATCGCCCATAAGTTTCGGTAACAAATACATGAGAATAAAAATATGAAAACAATTATCTCAAGTACAAAATTACAAGGGAAAATATTGAAATAAATAAAACACGGACAAAATGCGAGTAATGAGAAAAGTTTTGAATGAAAATTGGAAACAAAAAGTCGTTTTGTTGTTTGTTGCACAAGTATAAATAAAATGACTGATATAACAGTACACAAATGTAATTCCACTAATTACATTTTTAATGTCCTTATATTGGTTTAGAAGTTAAAGCCATCAATTTCAACCTTGCAGGTACCGTTATTATAGTAAATTAATTTAAAACCTTGAAACATTTATTCCGGTATACATGAAATATGACGCAGTAAAAACGTGCATCGCTTTGTCATTTTAATGACCAAAGAAAACTTTTCAAAGCAAATTACCATATCCATTATCATCCATAATAATACCAAGCTTCATTTCGATTGCATTGGAAATAAATTACATTGAACTTCCCTACTAGTATAGGGAATTTATAAATGTTCGAATATTGAATGGTGATATACTACTCTGTCAAGAAAGTACCGGGAAAAGATCAATAATACACAAAAATTTTGTTATTCATCCAAATTTATTTTATCACCTTCAAAGTATGCCCCTTCAGAAACAATACACTTACGCCAACGAATAATAATCCAATGATCAAAACATTTTTTAAACGCTGTTTTGAAGGTATACTATAATAAGTGTTGCTCGGCTAACGGATAAGAGACTAGAAAACTGTCTGAACTGAAGTGATGAGATGAAACTGATAGCACTCGCTTCTGCGAATATACCCCAGGAACATAGTTGCAAGTACCCGGCAAGCAGCTGCAATGGACCGCAACTTGTCACAGAGTGCGAAATAACTACGAGAAAGATTAAGGAAATTTATGCAAAACATTGTTTCCTTTGAACTGGTTACTCGGTTTTTTCTTAGAGTGCCCTTGCAATGGATTTTGGACTGCTGTCCCACCGCATACCCGTATTGCATCTAGAGACGAATCTAGTTTCCTTTTCAATACGCACGTCAGTTGAAATTAAATAACTCGTTACTCAAACGAGAAAGCAGCCCGGAAGAAGCTCTCAACTTCATGGCCCTACACTTTTAGTACTAAAAGGAGCAATCGATAAGGGCATCGAGAAGATACTCTTACGGATTGCGAAATAATCATCAGAGAAAGGGTGACTTCTTCTCTGGAAGACAGAGCTAG
>JAPMAF010000538.1:0-14077 GCA_026537445.1 Silvatares holzenthali | reverse complement strand
AAAACAAAACAAAACAAAAGAAAAGAATGTCAACATATCCCTTATGAGACCCGATTTTATACGATTCCTGAACGTATGCAGTCTATTAAAATGAATATCAAGATCGTCCACCCTGTATTGAGCGTATTGTAAGAGCGCATCATTCTGTTTATTGGAGCAGAGAATCCCACATTAGTATTGAATGTAATCAGTCTCAATATTTCAGGGTGTATCAAGAATTTGATGCTTTTCGAGCCCTTACCATAAAATAATAACTGATTATATCCAACATATAAAGTTTTTATCCTCAAAATATGATCTCAAATGAGAAGTCATTGTTTGTTCTCCGTGAGCACCGATTTATCTGATCGAATAATGATGAGCTAGTCATGTTGCATCTGCAGTGGTGAGCATCAAACATCAAGAACCTACCACTAAGATAAAAGGTTGACAGCGCCCTTGAGGTGATATTCTCACGAAAACAATAAATTATTCACGTTAATAATTAATAATCAAGAGATTTCTCAGAGTTCAGCAAAAGGGTTGGTAATAATGACGATAAAGTCTTTTTATTTATAGTTTAAAATACATTTTTTTCACAACGTTTTTCATATACAGTAAACAATACACAAAGTCGAACTCGTTGCTTAGTTGCAATATCTACTAGCGTACTACGTGGAAATTTTTCACGCGGTAGTCGCACAGTACACACTTAGCTTCTTTCGGGGTAAAAAAGAATTATAGGTCATCCGTGGTTTATAATAATCTTATCTTTATCTTATTTGTTTAACTATCATTTTAACCTGATGTTTTTCATCAAATAAGTATTCTACGTTTTTGATTTCCGATTGTTTGTAAAATGCTTCGTAGAAGTTTAGTCGTACGGATATAGCACCCAATGCTTCCTGTATTATACTGCCGGTAGAAATTTATTTTATTTATTACATGGATAATTTATTAAGCGCTGTTTTCGTGAAAAAACACCCGAAGAGCGCTGTACAGCTTTATACTTAAATATTTTACTCAATATTGCAGATTGTATATTAAAATTATAGTGACAAAATGTGATAACAAAGTAAAGAAATTGTAATGTAATGTTAATAATGATGTATTTAATTCTTGATGGTTACTTTCTTGTGAAGATCCGGGGTAATCTGTCTTCTCCTTATCGGTGTAGTTGATATCTTCGAAATAGGTGCTTAATATTGAAACTATAACGATATTGTTTTTTAGAGATGGAATTATTATGCGCGTGTATTAATTCAGACATGGGCATTTCATCCTCCGAGAGCACCGAAGTATCCGAGACATATGCATCACAGACGCGTGTAATCCTGCTCAAATCCCATGGCTATTGTTCAAAAAGATTAAAATGAACACATCTTGACAGTTTGGACCATATGTGACCATATTTCAGAAAAAGGTCTATGCAGTATACCTGCCAGCTCGCTTACTCAGAGGCCTTTGCATATCAGTCACAACACACAATTTATCTATTTATTATTATTTAACACTGAATTTCTAATTTTCGCAATAAGTGGTATACTTCAGTATTTACAATTACAGTTTTGGTAAAAGTTTGATCGGTTTAAAATTCCGCACATTTTGTACTAATTTTATACGTAATTTAACAACTGTTGCTATTTATAAACGTTAAAAAGCCGGAGAATAACGAAGCGGCGCTGCCATGCATCTAGCGCCGGCGCTTCCGCTCGTCAGATTTTAGCGGAAATGTCAGATTTTAGCAAAATTCTATGAAACGCCAGCTAGTCCTCGAAGTGTTAAGGGGCCCCTTTATTTTCTCCAAATCCCCACCCCGCCGAATAATGAACGCGGCAAAATCCCGCGCGTTTTCCACCGCGCGCGCCAAACTTCAGATTGGTCCCGGCGGGGGATAGTATCTCGTCATGGCAAATGAAAATGGAAATTCCTCTCAGAAAATGACAAAGGTCTTTTTGTTTCATATTTATACCTTTGCACGGGCACCGCGGGACGACGGGAGCCGTCCGAAGGGCCGCGCTCCGGGACTACCTGGAGCCTGGACCTTTCATCAGAGGCGGTCAAAGACGGGAGATACGAGTACCTTACTTTAACTCTGCACCAACTCATTATGAAATGCCAACATTTTGAAGGAAAAGATGTGTGAGAATGCGATAATTGAAATACAAAGTACGCAATAATATTTGCTACAGCTAGATCGAGTCTTCAAACTAGCGCAAATTTGAGAATGATCGGCGGATGTTGAATCGCGTACTGTACTTTCGAAATCATTCGGAATTGCGCTACTCCGGAAATTGAATAAGAAACCTCGTCGCCCGTTTTTATCCACCGGAGGATGGACGGTTTCGCCTCCGCGTTTGTCATTGCCCCTTTTCACTATGAGCTAGTCTGCTTCTTTCGGTTTCGTCGCCTCGAAAATCGAGCTTTAAAATAGAAGTTGAAACATTAATTTAAGGAGTTGTGTCGAGAGGGTCTGGGGAAGGGTAGGTGGAATCGTGTTACCGCCCCCGTCATATCGAGTGATCTCCCCCGCGCGCCACCGCGCCGACCCCGGCCGACCGGGTCCCCGCAAACATAACCTATATTTCTGACAGGACATAATGTTTACTGAGTCCGTATTTCGACACGCACAGCCCCTGGTGGTCCACGTACCGATCGAACGCTGTTGATTATTCATTAGTCCCGTCGGATTTTTTAATGCCGCTTGAATTTTTCAACCGATCCTGCGGGATTCTGTACACAATGCGAGCATTCGTTATTCTTTCATCGATAATAGGGAGATCACATGGCGATGAATTGAGAATTACGCTAGAATTTGAATCCCACTTCGGGGGAGTGCTCGTTTGCCCTTCAATCTCCCATCACAAAAGAGTTTGATGTGAGTGTAGAATTTTAAACTAAATTTTAAAATTCCTTGAAAACATATTTCATGTAGAACGTTTCTTTGATATCCTCACTATTGTCGGATATTAAAAGTGAAGGGAGAAAATCAACATTTTGTGAATATTTATTATTGTATAGTTTTGTCATCATGGATTCTCGTCAGGGATGATGTTAATTCCTTGTGTATATTCCAAAACTGTTATGAGAATGTAGGTGCAGATGTCTCCCACGCAAATATTTCCTCCTCATGAGATCTGTGGCGTAGTTTGCGTCATTATACATTTCATCCGAAACTCTTGAACTCTCACTAATAAAATATTTTTCGCAAATGTTCGTTCTTATTCCTGTGTATTTGAGCAATCAATCTCAGCGATTAGCAACGTAATTTTAATTTTATCTTCTATTATGTTCTGAAAAGCGATCGGGTAATAAGTACATACGATTGCTCAATTGTTCTTTAATCATATTTTCTGTGCCTCTAGCTAACTCTTCCAATGATTTTGCTCTAGATAAATAAAGGATTAGAATTAAATATTAATTTTTAACATATATTTATTTTTAGCTGGATTTTTAGAAATATTTTAGCATTAAAAATCACATCAAAAATGCGCAAAGTTAACATTGAAACAAAAAATTCTTTTAATAAGTTATCTGAAAATGTCAAGCATAGTATTAAAATTGTGAAAGATTTATATCGCATATTTTATTTAAAATTTCAATCATAAAAATTAGATTTCAATTCCATTGTAATACTATAAGGTATTTTATATGTACTAAATCGTATGCGGGCTGTAATTCTTTTACACCCAATCGATGTTTTTATATACTGAGAATCATGCTTAGACATATTTGTCGGGAGTTTCTAGGTAAAAATATTTCTTAACGATGCTTACAAATTCATAATCTTATCGTGAGAGAAGCGACACTCGTTTTTATCTAATCTTCCCCCTCGATGATAAAAATATATTTTCCTGTCTCTTCATACATACAATATATCATATCGAACGTGTTATTGAAGAGAATTAACCACTAGTTCTAATAGATTGAAATAAAGGGCTTAATCTATCTTGGACATTCAGTGTCCATATGATGTACATGTCCAGTATGCATGTACATGGAAATCAGAGTTTTCAACATCATAATGTTTCATGTTTAGAAGAACAAATACGCTTCTTATCTTTCTTTATTGTGCGTTTTCGACGGCTGTTTTTTGTACAAAAGAGCCACATTTGTCACATATATAGATAACTGGACGTCCTTACGACATAGGACATCGTGTAAAGATTAAAAAATGTTTCTGACTTTTGTCACGTAGTCCTAGCAGTACTCCAGTATTTTTTGTATTCAATTAGTTGATTTGTAATTTATTAGTTTATCAGCTCGACAAAGAGATGATGAGAGCAGATACAAAGAGAAAGGGACATTACCGTACGGAGGCTTGAATAAGAATGAGGAGAAAGCGCGGGCGTCGGAACAAAGAACGTAAACAAAGGATGGTTTGGGGCGACGCCGCGCGGGGTTTTCCCGAACTAGACACGTGCTGCCGCGCCCCGTGGAAACTAGCGGCGGGATCGGGAACCGCCGTTCGATGGAGGCTTTTTGGGTAAATAACTCCTAATTCATTCATGCCCTGCCCCGTGATAGTTACGTGTCAAATTTATGCGGCACTGAACATTTCATTGTCGCAGTACCGCGAGCGACAAGCGGCTGCGGCTGCGAGCGCGGGACGGGACGGGACATCCTGCAGACATCGTCGACATTCAAAATGCTGTCCAAAAACAATGAGAATAATGTTTTCGTTTGCCGAATTATAACACGGTGATAAAGTTTCAAAGTTTTTTAATTACATTTTAATGATGACTAATCATTATTGCAGAATTGAATGACAATTAACTGTATCCTATTTCGATTCAGTATAGATCTTTTGAAGATTTGAGATGCTGTTGGACAACTTAATACTATATAGAGAAAAAATACATCAAAAAATTGGTGATATTGCGAAGGCATTTTTAAATTACACTTTACTATTGTGTCTTCATGAAATTACTTCATGTCTTTATGAAACTACTAGTTTGAGTGTTCTTTAAAATAAACCTGCTACAGATTTTTTTCTGACAGCGCATGAATGGAATAAGTGAAAGAATTATTAAGCAACGGTGGATGATACAATTTAACAGCAAAAAATGGCTGGATGTCAAAGGATTTGTTAAGTCTAAGTGATTAAGCCAATGGGAAGAGTGAATGAGACAAGGGAATAGATATTGAAATTGACGATTATTTTTTAAGGGATCGTTTGCATAGGAGGTCCACCGGGATGGAGCTCTATCACATCCGAAAATGCTAAGCAACAGATGTTGATGAGGAGAGAAAGGAGTCAAGACGAAATATAGAAACACAAAATCTGACAAGTCGTTCCACGCTCGGGCCTACTCGCGCTGAAAAGATTTAGCTAGTTTCAGTTCGCATTCGGGATGTATCAATCGCAAATTGACGATGTAACTTGCGATATGTGACTCCTCCAAAGACAGCAGCCGGAGGAATCAGTGATGCTAGTTCCTGATAATAACAAACAGATTAACAATTTTAGTTATTAACATCAATAAATTATCATTTCTTGATTTTGACAGGACAGATAATAATTGATATGGAAATTCCTGACTCCTCGCGACTGTTAGTCCAGCCGAGACGTCACGCCACGAGAGCTGGTAGCCCAGCAGCCCGGCAGATGGCGGATGGCGGACCCTTCTCGGAGAATATCACGACTGGAATGAGCTGAGAGCTTCCTGCGGATGGACGTAGAGGGCGAGCTCGCGCACGTGTGAGCGTGAGAATGAGACAGCTCGAGGGAGACGAGGAGAACCGACGATGATGACTAATGCGCAAAAACAAATCCAATTCCGTAAATGGTGTACCGTAGAGCTTACTACCTATAATGTATTAAGCATCGGTGCACAAACTATGGCACGCGAATTTGTCTATCTACGCTCAGTATCTCGCATCGCGTACGTACTACAACAGTAGCAGAACACGTTGCCATCATTCATAATACAGATACATTTCAATCGAAATAGTTCACACGTTTTTAGTTTATTAAAGAAACGGCATTTGCAAACATTTCGAATATGTTCCCTCTCTATCTACGTATATCAACACTATTGGTCATCTTTAGTGCCAGAACATAATTAATATTTATACAAAATGAATATAGGTGCTGAGAGTATTTTTGTTGAATATAGGATCGAAGAAAACGTGTGAATGTGTGTTTTATTTAGGTTGCAATACGCATTTAGTGCAGCATTTCAAAGCGTATGTATCCTCACTACGGTTTTAGAAGACATGTACAATAAAAATGAGAAATAATTTTCTTCTATTATAACATAGTGTTCTTACTCTATTCACATTTTGTCGATTATATCAATGCATTCCAGCTTCGAAGGGGGCCATCCGTAAATTTAGAATCCCATTCGTTTCTATACTGCACATTCTTTCCTTTAATTTCGACGATAGCTAAAAGTTTTTCCCACACACACAACAGTGAAATATAGATTCTATTTTTTTTAACAAAGCTATCATAACTGGAAAACTCAAGGAAACTATCATATCGTCCTTCTGGAAATTGTTTGTATGTATCATGAACACTTGTTTCTAAATATTATAGATTTAGTAATATAGCACTGATCGAAGGACAAAGTGCTCGGTATCGTCTTCTTCGAATGACAAAGGAAACTAGGGAAGAGCTGTTTTAAGGTGGTATTCTACGGAGCGTAATTTTACGAACCATCACGCTCTATCTCGCACCGATACACCGTGAGAACATCCTTTTCTATGATACGCACACGCGTATGTAGCGCCATTTTTTGCTACAAAATGTTGATAATTTCTTTCGGTTCTTTTGTTGAATCTCACATTTGCATTGTGAGAAGAACGTGCGTAGTAAATAACGCCTTAGAAAGCCTTTTTTGAATATTTTGAAGAGGCAGACTATATTTTGAAAACCATAGACCAAGAGCAATATGAAACTTCAGGTGATATAGTTATAACCTCTAAGAAAGATGCGTTGTAAACTATGGTGACTAGAGCAACCATCGTTGATATGAATAGAACAACAGTCCGATGTGGCCGATGATATTGGAGTATGAATAGAAGATGAGTAATGTGTAATCAAGGAGTGGTAGATTCGCGCATGGCTTTTTGTAATTATAATCGAGAAGAATAATAAAAAACGGCTTCGTACGAAAGGTTCTCGAGTTATGGGAATGAGAGCTTTTGTATTTTTGATGAGGTGACGTTCCAAAAAAGTTTGCGAACCCGCGCTATGGAATATGGAGTAGGTACACCCCGGTACATACGTAGCTGGTATAAATTATCAAAGTATATTCATTCTCTGGTGGTATACTGTACTCTGCTGTACTGTGCCGTGCTGTATACTGTACAGTACAGCTACCAGTGTATGTAGGTGTATGTTTTCCTATATTATAATAATACACCGTGGCGTGGGTTTGTTCGTTTTCCAGCCAGCTATGTTGTACGGTCGGTTCGTTCGTTTTCCAGCATGGCAACTCTGCAGTGCTTCTCTATGGTTAGGCCGGGTAGTCTGCCGGGCCAGGGGCGGTGGGGCGGGGGAGGACCGCGGGGCGAGGAGGCGCCGGAGGGCGGAGGGGAAAATTGCTTTGTTCATAACGGGACCTGTACTAGTGGAGTATTTCATCAGGAATTTGTTAATTAGAACAATTTCTAATAAGTATTATAAAATACATAATTTAAACAAGGAAATTAACTTTTGTTGGGGTTCTATCTAGTTTTATATCTACATACAATTCCTCTTTAATTTTTTGCTTACTACCGATTTTTTACTCGTATTACATAACGGGGTTGATATCTGAACGTAGGTCAAGAGACTTGTGGTTTAAAGTGGCGTTTGCTAAGCTTCGTTTGGACATTATGCAGTCTTCTGAATCATTCCTACGTGGATGACAGCACTTCCAATAATTCTGCGCTATCTCTTTCACTGACATTAAGCGTCTTGCAGTTCCAATCTGAACTGTTTATCTTATTGAATTTATTCATAATTTTAGATTCTCTAAATTATTCTTATGTGAAATAGTCGTCAGTGTTTTCGCCCACCTTCAACATGGTCCTTTTCAAGACCCGCGTTAATTATTCTTCCACCTCATAAAAAGTCCTCTTAAGATACCAAAATATGAATATTTAAACTAAAATCATTTGTAACAATACACCATACAAAAAACCATCACACCGCTTCCCCGGAGGAATAGATAGAGGACTAACCCACACTCTACTCTATCCTACGTTTCTTGTCTCATTCACATTCATACATCTCCTTAAACATGATTTGCGATTATAAATTATTACGACCAGGAACAGATCTTTCCATTTATATTTGGTTAGTCTGGTAGTTCCATGATTTTCTGTTCGTGCCTTGTACTTTCGCGTTGTAAATTTTCTTTTTTAGCATCTCAACATCCTCTCGTTTGACTCGTATTCCTTACTTTGTTAAACATTGTTTCACCGAACATTCTTCCAAGGGATGTCATTTCAGTAGCATATCTCTAATGTTCACTTTTTAACAAATTTTGTTAATTATTCTACTAGTAGGGTACCCATGTTGTTCAAAACACACCCTTTCCAAACGAATTGGAGTTTCCTCCAAACGACCCTGTCATATCGCAGGAGAGCAGAGAAGGGCAGAGTAGACCGGAGATCGAGAAGAGCCGAGAGGAGAGGAGAGGAGATGAGATGAGATGAGATGAGATGAGAGGAGAGTTCTCCAACTAACTGCTAACTGTTAACTGCTAACAACGGCCCTGGCACGGATCAGGGAGGCAGAAGGGGGCGGCAGTACCGGTTGGCTGGAAGGACCGTCGCGGGGCGGCCGGAGAGGGCGGGGCCGGGGGGCAGAGAGCGAGGGTTGGGGCGTCCGCCATTGCGGCGGCGTCGCCATGGCAACATGTCGCGCGGCCCGGCCGGCCCCCACCCGCCTCCCGCCCCCCGCCCCCGCCCACCCCACACGTCCGCCCGCGTACAGAGCTGCGCTCCTGTGAATTAGAGACGTCCTTTGCTGTTTGCTGGAGCGTTTCAAATGAAGAAATTCTTCCCAGCGTCCTTTTTGAACCGGCGTATAATGAAAACTTTCCCGGAATTACTGCCAAACCGTATTTAGAATAAAATAATTCCGTTGGGCATATTCGCCCCGACATTTTGCCGCGTTATATTATTTTGTTTATTAGGCGAGATAACGACCATCATTTCGATTCATTTCGAATCAATCCTCGCTCGTCTGCTCCGACACCTCCCAAACTCCTGCACTTATTTCGACTCTTCTTCGGCTATAATTCGAGCGAGAAATTATTGAGGAAAGGACTCGAGTCTCCGAATTCCGAGTAATCTAATATACATAACAAAGCCAGGTCTCAGAACCATAATTGAATTTAGTTAGACAGTATAATTAAGCAGATTATTGAACATAGTATTGCATCAACGGTGTAAAACATCGTTATTGGACTTGAAGGGGACGTCTTATGGTGCCTTATACAAATATAGATGTAGACACCTACTTGATGAGTGCAACTAGCGTCATTGAACCTTTCAGATGCCATTTTGGCAGGGCGACACGATTTATCTCGTATGAAAATTAACAGATTTTGCTTGTTCTTTCTTGTGTCCTCCCGGCTGTGACGGTCGCTTCGAGTCAATTTCAACCGACGCGCATATTGACAAGGAAACTTGATTCGTTTCCAGATGCATTACGGATATGTGGTGGGACAGCGGTGTCTTCGAGAGCCGAATTAAAATCTTACATTTTGATTTATAGTCATCACCCAATGTTATGGATCTGATTCGGCGTGGAGGAATTGATAAAAAAAACACAACGATAAAAGCTCCCATTCAATTTACAAGTACGCAACTGGTGTCAAGCACCTATGAACGAACAACATTTCAAGGAACGTGGAGGCACCCATGAATAAATCACTACCAAGGATATCACAATTTGTATGAAACTTGAAACTTGTCCGAGTGTAGTCCTCGTATATGAGGTGAGTTTCTGTCTGCCACTTAATTCTGGAGCGTGACTGACATGTCTTTTTCCGTACTCTCTTATACGGTTGCGTTACAAGACACAAACGGTACATGTACACCGGAGGGAACCTCAATAGCTGCGGCCCATTCACCATCAGCTGTACTTCTGCTCGCCTGGTACTGGCTGGTGGTTGGCGGAACAGAGGAAACCGACAACGGCGCGAGTCACATACAATTCGTTCGTACCAAGCAGGGATTGCGTGCGGAACGCGAAAAGTAATTTAGTACGAATCTATTCTTAACTTAATTTCCAGCTTTCTCCCATCCCTGGCTGAAACGGGAAACGGAATGACTGAGGGAAAAAAACGTCTGTCTCCCGCGGACTGTTGTTTGATTGTATCGGTGTGCATATTCAGTACACTTTTAAACTGTATTAAATGTACGGGATACAGTCGAAATATTCTAAAACTTTCATGAAAGTACAAGAAAATATTATTTAAAAAATAAATTTTCCGCATTGCGATTCATTCGAAAAATTAAATCTAATCTAATGTATTTCTTCGCGTAGCGCTGTTTAGCAAAATGACATCACCTCCAAAGCGTTTATTTGAAACTCTTCTTGAATAGTCTGGTATTCAGCGCTTCCTAAATTCTTCTAGATTGTTTGTTTGACTAACTGAAGGTGGACTTGGCTCCACGCCATAGATCCAGTCACTCAGAAAGCTCAGCCGTATTACTTTGTTTAATTTGCTTGGATTGTTTTACCTACTCTATTTTCGGCCTCCGACTATGTAGACCTAAGTGTACGTCTCCTTTCACTTGGGTCAGAGTTAAACATATATTTAGAGGTCATTTTATGTAGTGCCATAAAAGATATTAAGCAATGTTCAAAGTCGGCTTTCTCGCGACATTGAAACCAGTGGAGTTCTTGAGAGGCATTCTTCGACATGACGAGTGATATTCGTGATGATAAATGTTCTAGGAAAATACAGTGTAGTAGTTTTAATTTGCTTTCTTGATGCCACTTTGATACCACCACATACTACAAGTTCTACAATTTGAACCCACAATTCTTTCAACAGCTAGATATATCTGGAATACATACCTTTGCGATTGCATTAAATTTACACTCGATCCCTTCGGGGCCAGAATATAACTAAGCATCTACGAGAAAAGAATATTATTTTTATACAACATTTTGAAGTCGAATTTTCATTTAGGCAATCGAAAGAACGACGATAAATGAAAAAAAAGATGACTGTTTTACGGCCGGGTGTTACATCAAATTTTAAATTCAATGTATTTTGTAATGTCCCAATGTAATGAGAGCTTAAAATATAAATAAAACTAAATTTTACTCGGGATAATTGAGACAAACTAATGAGATGAAATATTTTTGATGATATATTTCGAGATCAATTTAAGAATCATATCCTGCTAAAGTAATAGAATATAAAATGTTATTTAATTTCATATTCATAGTATTCCGAGTATTAAAATATGCTAGTTATACACGCGTAATGTACAATGTACGGGGTACGCGAATCGGTAAGAACATACGTGTCAATTTGTAATAAATAATACGTAACTATTCAGCTGAAAAAAATACACTTTTATTTGAGCCATCGCATCCAAGGGAGACATGCAAAAATCGTAATAATTTATCCCATAGTACAATACTACACTATAAGGCGCATGCCCTTGCCCAATATTCCATCGTATTCATTTCAAGTCCAGGCCGTATTAGGGGTATATAAAAATAGATATCACTACATATCTCTAAGATATTTATATCATATATGCGATGTTGATATTATAATTAATTGTAAGTACAGATTTTTTCGTTCTCTGCGATTTGATTGCCTCTTCCAGTTGTGATTTTGTGGCCAAGATGCTCGAGAATTCAGACAGACTTCAAACTCTTTTGAATATTGCTGTTTAAATAAAGTATGGTATTTCTAAATACTCTCACATAACATCCCCGCTACGTGTTTTGCATTTGATTCGTTTTCCGGAAAGTCATGTATAACGGTGCTATATAAGTTATCCGCATTATTATTATTCTTAATATAATTATAATTTATATAACGCTGTTTTCGTGAGAATATCACCTCAAGGCAAGTGCGCTGCACATTTATTTACTCTTTAGAGAATGACACTTTAAAAATATGTGTTTTAGTCGGCCTCTAAATATCGTCTCAGACGGGCTGTTTCGCACCAACGCCGGGTGAGCATTCCAGGTGAGCATTCCAGGCCTTCGGTCTCGCTACCGAGAATGCTCGCTCAGCGAAGTTCGTTTAATTGTCTCTTTTCGGCTCCATTACCCTTCCTATAGCTGTTGAGAAGTCGATCTGAGCGTGCATTGCCGGTTATTTAAAGAACATCGATAGGGAGAAGGAGGATTTCCCAGGATCTTTGCCAGAAGACAACATCGTTAAAGATTACCATGAACAATTAAATATAATACCATCATAATAACCCATATCATATTGTGGTGGTACTCACACAATCGACAATAATGTATGTGAGGTAGTTTCATGCATCTAGAATCTTCCAAACGCATCGCCCAGAACGGCAAACCTCTGGAAGATTCTAGATTCTCACAGATACAATATTGTCACCGCAATAATCCATTCTAGAAGAGTATTCACTCTCGCCTATATAAAGAATCGCGTAACACAATATGTCAGAGTTAGATCATCCATTTCCTACCTGAGACAACCGTCTCTGTCGCCTCTCGCGCAACGTCTTTTCGGGAACCGACTCCCTCGACCGCGTAATCGTTCGCCGCGACGCATTCACCGTCACTATACACTGCCATATCTACACTGTGTATTCGGAGAATAAAGAACCTTTGAAATTACGTCTACTCTCATGATTTATATTAGCAGGGAAACCACACCCACTAAAATATCATAGCGTATCAACATTATAATTTCTTAATTTTGTTCCGTCACATTTTGTCATTACGATACATATAATACTCGTATACAATATGTAAAAATTACATTTAGATATTTAAGTAAAAATTGTAGACGCAATTTTCTCGCGAAAACAGTGTTTAATGAATCATCCATGAAATAAATAAATAAATGTTATTAAAATAAGATCACTCAGAAGCCTATTAAAACACTCAGAACACGACATTTCTTACAGCGTTTTGATCACTGCGTTTTCGGACCCTTCTCCAGCAACCTTTGTCCATCTCTTATCTGAAGTTCTGATGCATGACAAAAATCTGACGTTCAGTATCGCGTTCAGACGCATGAAATTATATGATGAACACGTCGTTCTTTCGGAGTTGTCATCGTATGTTCATTGTGTTACGTCTATTATGTACCACTGCGAGGGCCGAAAAAGCGAGAAGTTTATAAGTTTCGTTTTTACTTTCATGGGTGCCATTCTTCGTCACGGCCGAGGCGGGCGAGGCGGTGAGAGTTTGGAAGTCTGCTGTGCTGGATATCGGCGATGGTTTTGGTATTGGTATTTGTGACTATCGGTGGCGTTGGGTATTTTAAAACTCACGACGAAAACTCGTCGTCTGACGTCAGACGACATGGCGGGCTACACCGTTGGTCCACGATCTCCGCTAAATAGTTAAATGCCGAATCGGAATGAAAATAATAATTTCCAAAAAAAATATTAAACATTCTCGGTTTAATAAAACTCTATTCCATTTTCTCAGTTTCAACCACATTTTTATTTGACATGATTCAACACGTTTCAGTGATTCGTGAACATGGCCAGTATATGGCTGAAATATATTGGATAAATGAAGTGTTTGTGACTAAGAAAAAGACAGGGAATTTTATTAACAACGGAGAACCATAAGTTGCCGAAGAGAGAGTGAAACAATCTCTGCTTATTGAAAATATATTGGATATGAATAGTGCCGATGAATAAAATGTAAGGTTGTATAAAGGAAGAAAAATAAGAGGTATTTTTTGTTAAATACAAATATAATTATTTTTTTAATTTAATACGTTTCGGTCCTCAACGAATCATTATTAAGGACAGAGTTCTTGTACAATATAATAGTACGGAAAAAATACGATGTGAATTAAGTCAGGAGTGCAGATGAGATCAGTAGATAATTTTAAGATGACTACTGAATTATTATTACCACAGGTTATAAACAAAACAATAAAGTTAATTTGCGTAATGTTAAACTATAATA
>JAPMAF010000537.1:0-14079 GCA_026537445.1 Silvatares holzenthali | reverse complement strand
ATATATATATATATATTAATGTAATATGATGAATTACATTGCAATAATGCTCATACATATGTTTCTACGTAGTAACACGTTTTTTATTTCTTTTTGCCCCCGAGCCACTCGTTAAATCCGTGTTTGACTGCATTTAAAATACGTGTTTCCAGGGCGAATTCTTCGACGTTGTAAGGCTAAAATGCCCCACGTCAGCATTCTTTCCAACAAAGAATTGACTGCTCTTTGATTGAAACTTCTGTTGTAGTAGGGACACATCCGTTTATTTTTCAGATCGTTGGAGCATCACTATCGAACCATCTGTTATTTTGATTGTTCATGTTTCCATTCCGAAGAGCAAAGCCGAGAAGACTGATGCTTAACCAGGTCAACCGTAGATTAAAATATAGTTATGAATAAATCGGCTCTGGCTGATATTGATTTCCTTGTGCCACGGTGTATACCGACTCTTGGCACGCGATACACACATAGCAATAAACACCTAATTAAACCGCACAATAAAATATAACAAACAATTTGATGAGCTAAACTCGAGAAATGTGCCAGGAGTAGAATATATTTTTGATTAACAGCCAAACGAGCGTATTTTAAAACCAATAAAACACATATTTTGATTTTGCTGTTAAACTGTTAAATTGTCGACCTCGTGGTCGAGTGGCTAAGACACTTGACTAAAGCGTTGGAGGAACGCTGGAGGTCGCGGATCCGAATACCACCGAAGTGAAAAAAAATTTAAAAATGTTTAAGTAAAAAATATATTTAAAAAATCGAATAGTAAAAAATGCATTTAAAAATGTAAATTCACTCTGGACTGGAAAAGTGTGGTAGATTTTATGGCAGAGAAGGAATGAAAGTAGTATTAATGCTGTTAATATGAGATCTCTTAGAAGAATGTGGTAAAACAGTATATAACAGATTAAGGAATTCAGGTATAAGGAAACTATGTGGAGCATGTACGAGCGTTATTGATGAAATTTAGAGAAATTCTTGACATGGTTTTGGCAAGTTAAACGAATGGATACCGAGAGATTAGTACGGGCAATTTACAGGTAGAAGATATGCGACAGAGGGGCCAAGAAAATAATGGCATGAACAGATTAACCAAATGTTAATCGATGGCTCTGTTCGTAATCGTAATAATCGCAGAGTAGCGTGATGAGATGTATGAATGTGGATGAAGCAAGAGATTTATGCATGGATGGAGTGGTGTGGTGCCCTGCCTACCCCTTCGAGGAAATGGCGTGATGTTTTATTGTATTGTACAAACACATTACATATTTTATATAATTCAACGTGTTTCAGCCATATTTTGGCTATGTTTACGAGTGTTTTTGAATTGGAATTTATATTTAAAATTTTATTAACAATGAAGAACTACAGACTACGGAATACATTAACGATAGATCTCCATGGTCGTAATATTTCTTAGTTTGTAATATATTAAATTAACCGGTTATTTTTTGATGATTTCTTATATGTATATCATTTTCTTGCTGCCCCTCTACAGCAGTACTGTACATTGTACATAAAGTAATAGTAAAAATCTATATCTATGATTTTAAGAAGTTTAATGACGAGGCTCGGGTAATGCATTTTAATCTCTCCTCCGACTGTTACACAGCATTTACATGTGCAATTGTAAAGTATGTTACAGACCCAGATGGATGGTGGTGTCGTGGTGTCTCATGTGCAGTAAAAGATAAAAGCATGTACCTGACGCCAAAAAATAACATTTGATTGATATGTATTTATATGTGTTTGTTTCTAATATTTTAATATTAAATTATTCTGTATATTTTTTATAATACGACCTTGAGATGACGAACCTAAGTGATACATATGCACCTAAAGCTAATTCGACTTTGACTTTGAGTCCTCCAAGAACATAAATGACATAATTTCATTCAAATTCATTTTAAATTGTTTAATACACAACTCGTATTTAAATTGAACGCAAATGGATTTTAAATTTATTGCATTCGGAGAATTTCCCTAGATGCCGTGCTTCTGAATATTATTTTTCCTTTGATACCGCCGTTCCGATGTGGCAATTGAAGCGTAAATGCATACATTGAGTGTTTATTGGCACGCCAGTTCTCGGTGCAACAGATAACCGCCAGATGCTTCCATACACTCTCTTGGCAACCCTTTCAATAGCAAACCACCGTCCACATTGTATCCTTGTCCTTGGATAACCAACCATTTTCTTGCATTTGAATATTGTGAGAAAATAATCTCAAAGGTGGCTGAATATTCTCTATTTTTTTCTGGGATTGGTAACATTAATCTACGGACACTTTTACTCTTGTCAATCGCGCTGGTCATCTGCTGGAAGAACTAGCTTTAACGCTTTCCTGGAGTAAACTGTAGATTTTGATTCTTGCTCCTATATATTAAACATCGCTATTTTTAGCTGGTTGCGGCAGTTCTAATATATTTTTTTTTCACAAATTAATATTAATATGTTTGTTTTTCCTTTGTTAATATACCACGTGTAATTTAAATGAGTTCAACGCGTTTCCCTCTAACTGAGCATCTTCAGGAACTAATTGTACCGTATGGTTTTCGTGTTTTTATATTGATAAAGAAAAAACAAATACAGCAAAACCGCTCAATAAGAGACCCTCATGGTGCAACGACTGCTGTCCTCCAAACAGAGGTGTCCACTAAATAGAGGTGTTCAACAATACTCGCAGTCAAAAATTTACCTGTACATTTGTCCCTTAAACAGAGGTATCATTTAACAAAGGTTTTATTGATTTGTGAAAATGGATTATCACAAAATTACAACCGAAAAATAAATTATACTTTTTTGTTCAAAAAACCAAACTTTTTTATTTCTTTATCTAGTGTTCTTTGAAAATGTTTGCTTAAATAGTTTGTTTTGATAAATGACTTACCACAAAGTAATCATTATTAATCTTGTTCTCATCATATTAACCTTGTTATATTATTATTTTATGGTCTAGTGTCTAATCTAATACTCTTCTATTAAATGCAATAAGGAAAGGCTTTTTGCTTTTAACAGTGACCCCTATTTAGATTCTATTGGGCATGCGGGCCTCGTGGCCTCTCGGAGATATTGTTTGGCGTTTTCGAGTAGGAGAGAAAGAAAACCTAACTATTCAGTTCTAGTCACGAGACATGGATAAATTAATTTCATTCATCAAATCATTGTACGCCACAATGCTGAATGGTGATATTGCTCTAGGGCGATACAAGATCTACCACTCTATTAGTCCAGAGAAAATATATTTTTTTAAACGCTTTTTTTTTAATTTGTAAATATATTTTTTCTTATATGTTTTTAAAATCTGTAACGAAAAATGCATTTTATTCAAACTCACGACCTCCAGCATTTCTCCAGCGGTTTAGTTAAGTGTCTCAGCCACTAGACCACGAGGCCGTCACATGTATGACTGGTTTATTTATTCAAAATAAACTAGGATTTTTACGGATCCAAAGGTTTATCCCCACTGATATAATTCTGAATTCCATTGTTGTCCATGTTTGATGCAAAGCATCTCACTGGAGACGACAGATTTAATAATAAAATAGATAATTTATATGGTGCCGTTCTCTCGGGAATGCGCACGCGCAAGGGCGCTGAAAATAACTCGAGTACTCGTAAACAATTTCTAAATTCCTAGCGTTATTGAGCGCAATGAATGAGATATTTATATAAGCTATTTCTAGGAATAACTATCCGGCCATTAAGCATTTTAATGCATCGCAAATGGTGTCATAATGCGAAATTAAAATTTAATATGTATTTCATGAGTATCCACGCTATAGCGCAGCAGCATTTCATCATTCACTCGTTTGTTCTGTAACGATACTTCTACGTATTGGACGAAGAGAAACGAATACCAAATTACATCGACCTTATCTTATTAAAATCACCACCGAACATATATAGTACATTAAAAATGAACAATTTAAAGTTATCGTATTTAGGTTTCATGTTGTTTTAGACGGGAAAAATAATGAACAACTTAATTTATTTATTTTATTTTTTTAACTTATACTACATTTTAGACACCATGACACGACCATCCATCTGGGTTTGTAATATTCTCTGTAATTGCATATGTAAATGTTGTGTAGCAGTCAGAGGAGAGATTGAAACCCTGATTATTCAGTTCTAGACACGAAACATGGATAGATTCATTTTACGTGACTTACAATACTGAACGTTGGTATTGCTCCAGGGCGATACAAGAAATACTACTCTCTTCCAGTCCATTATGAACATACATTTTATAATGCATTTTTCAATTACTATTTTTTCTATTCCGGTTAACCCTCCACCTCCAGCGTTTCTTTAACGCTTTGGTCAAGTGTCTTTACCACTCAACCACGAAAGTGAAATATTTAGATAAATTATGATTAGACCTTAAGTTATGAGAATGGTGAGATTAAAGTGTCGAGAAAAAGTGTTTTGTGTATGGGGAGGGATACTTCATTTTTGCAACGGTGCATTTCGTATTTGAATAATTATTTTAAAATTGTATTAAAACTTATCGATGATATATGTTAGTTGAGTCCTCGTCTTGCAACCTCTTGGATCTCAAATCCAGCGTATGGCGTTCAGCCGTAGGTTATATTGCCTTATTCAATTCTGTTTTCCATTCGGATTATAAGTTTGCTCAAAGCTATCACTGTGCGTGATAGTTCTCTGTTGGATATATTTCATAAAGGGTTCAAAAGGAACAACTTACCTCGTAGTTTATACGCGAATGCTTAATATGATTATGCTAAGCAACTACATATTAGCTATTGCCACTAAATACTTCAACCATAATTGGATTGTCAATATCACTACATATTTAATCAAATCGAGATGATATAAAGGTACTCCGATATCGGCAACAAATTGCTATCAAAGAAATTGTAGTTGGTATTACATAATGAAGTCTTTATCCGAACATTGCTTTATGGCAAACAAATTTAAACTTGTACGAAACCGATTGAAATTTTTCTCCGTCAAATAAAGGTATTTTTGGTATTATCTACTTCCTTTCCTGTGTCCCTTATAATCTAACATTTCAAACCACTTTATTTTGTTGTTTCTTTGATATGGTACCGTTTTGCACTGTTATAATTGTGTGTTTGTACAATAATATACGTGAGGTAGTTAGTATCTAGAATCTTCTAAGCGCATCGCCCAGAAAGGCAAAACTCTGGAAGATTCTAGAGGTAGTTCACCTACCTCAGAGAATATAATATTGTCACTGCAACAAGCTATTCTAGAAGTGTCTTCACACTCGCCTATATAAAGAGTTACGTGACGCAATATGTCAGAGTTAAATCATCAAATTTCTACCTGAGGCAACAGTCTCTGTCGCTCGGCTATCTGACTCGCACAACGTCTATTCGGGAACCACTTCCTGGACCACGTAATCTTTCGCTGCGACACATTCACCGTCACTATACACTGTGTATTTGGAGAGTAAAGAACATTGGAAAATACGTCTATTCTTATCATTTATATTAGCAGGGCAACCGCACAATAAGTGGTAGATTTGTAGATTGAAGAAAGTTTTAAATTGCTTGTGCGTTGGCCTATTATATGTACTTTCTAACATTCTAACATGACCTAGTCAGCAAAAGATGACAAGTATTTCCAGCATAGTACACTTTTACAGTAAAATAGTTAAGGGCAGATATATCAAGCGCGAGATATTTTTATCTGTTGAAAGCAGCATTCTATTCGATACGGTAAAAGATGTTAAAAAATAAATTGCTCTTATTCGACAAATAAAAATAGCTCGTATTGGAAATGTTTGCCCTCAACTATTTTAATGTAAAAGTGTGTAAAAGTTTACTGTAAGAGTAAAAAAACACGTATTTAAAAATGCATTTTTCTATTCAGATTCTAAATATGTGTGTAAAAATATAATTAAAAAGAACCAAAAACAGTAAAAAATGCATTTAAAATACGTATTTACTCTGGACTGGAAAGGAGTTATAGATCTTGTATCGCCCTGGAGCAATATCACCGTTCAGTATTGTAAGCCACGTGAAATGGATTTGTCCATGTTTCGTGACTAGAACTGAATAACCAGGTTTTCAATATCTCGTTCGACTGCTACACAGCATTTAAGTATGCAATTGTACAGTACCCAGACGGATGGTAGTGTGTAATATAAGATAAAAAAAAATATTTCGTGATTCGAAATTCGGCCCTAAATGTAGAGCGTTTATTTCCATATTTTTTTTTGTGAAAACTCATAAATAGATTACATAGGTTACAACGACTATGGTTTCACTTTTAATCTTGTAAACGTGAATAATTCGTTACCAAAATTGTTTTTGCGGAACGAAACAATAGATTGGAATATTTTCATTAGACAGCTCAGGAAAACTGCGAGCTCTGTTGTGCAGAGTAGAGAGGTAGGAGAAGTGCGCCTCAGTTTGCGTTGTTCCATTTGACAAAAGTTTAATGAAAAGAAAAGGTCTGGAAGGTGGAGGGAATAAGTGTCGGGAGTAGTGGGTGAGCGGCGCCATACGTCAAGTGAGAAATTACCCTTAAATTCTTTAAGCGTTTCGCATAAATAAAAACAGTTGTGTTTCACAAATTTGTTTTCATTGCAGGATAATGGCTTTACTGTAACGTTCCCCCTTCGCATTGAATTGAATAATTAACGGTTACATGAGAGTTTGACCTTTTAGTTACAATACCAATGTCGGATAGAAAAAATGCTATTCTATAAAATAAATTTTCTCGGCTTTTGCGGCCTGTGTTTAATTTGAATTCAAATAGAATATCATTAAAATCAAATGAACTTTAGCGATGGCAATACCTCGATCTCTGCATATTTTATTCAACCTTGATACATATTACACTATTTTAGCTTCTGTTTCCCATTTGCGCACCGAGATTTTTCATACAAGATAAGCGAAATCATACACGAGAGATCGCGCATAATTTCGCTCAGAAATACATTTCGTTCCTTCCTGATATTATCTATCTTCAACTGTGATTTTTACATTTGATATACCTTTCGCAATCAAAAGTTTTATACAATTCTTTAACATCATCAAATATTGAGTTGAAATTACTTTAACATTATGTTGGAGAATCATTTCATTTTGTCATATCGCGTCAATAAAGATATATTGATATTATTTGTTTTTAAATAATTGTTAATTTTACAATTTAAAAGCAACGTATTTTTTCTTCTGTTTTAGGAGTAGTGGAACAAAATAACGTACTAAGATAAATATAAGAATATGTTACAATAACGTAATGACAATCGTGCTTTTATGAAGTAAATATATAATGGATAACACCAATGCAGTTAAAATACAATTTAATATAAACATTAAACGAAGTGTGTGAATGTACGAAATAAACATATATTATACGTGCGGTGTATATACTAGTTGAATAAAAATTTTCGTGAAAATACAGAACTCGTTAAGATGCCCCGAATCCTTCGCTACAGGACAAGAAGGAGGACTAATGTCAGAGTCCAGAGTCCAGCGCGAGAAGAATAACTCGTAGGGGGAAGTGTTCGGAAGCAGCGCCGCGCTGTCCTGCACTCGCGATGTGCCGCCGTGGCCCGCGCGAGGCGAGTCCGGGGTCCCCGCGGCGCCCTCTCTAGAGGAGAGATCCTCGCTTCTCGCAGCCCTCGGAGCGCGGGGGCGACATGCCATTCTCACAGACAGTGTCGTCAAGGGTGGTAGTCACTCTCTAGACGCGATGCCAACTCCGCCAGGGAAGAAGCCGGGAGACGTCTCAAGCCCCGATACGACGGAAGACCCCTCCATCCGCAGTGCCAAGGAAGATGATTCCTCTCTGCGTCTGTCAGAGTTCGCGACGTCGAAAGCGGCCAAAGCCGCGGCGGTCCAGAGCCCCGAGAGCGGAGACGCGGTCTCCCCCGCGAGCGACGCGGAGGAGTCCAGCCTGCTCGGGGAGATCGTCAGGACTCTGGAGAGGAACAATCCCGGCGGACTGAGTCCTCTCAACATAAGGAAGCGGACTGCTGAGCGCGGTGAACTGAGGATCCCGCTCGAGAATGTCACGTTTGTCGATCCACCGAGAGCGACGACGGCGACGACCGCCGAGAACGGAAAGGCTAAGACTCCAGAGGAGAGAGGAAAGAACACACCGGGCAGCTCGGCGAAGACGCCGCCGTCCATCGCGTCGGCCAAGACTCCCAGCGACGGCTCGCGCACTCCCGGAAAGGCCACGGTCAAGCCCTTCACGAAGGAGTCTCTGGAGCGGCTGGAGACCAAGACCGTGCAGCTGGTAAAGGAGTACGGCTTCCAGCCCAGACGGAAGCTGAGCGTGGAGGACGGCGCCAGGCTCCCTTTCAAGTACGAGCCCTTCCCGCCCGACTTGTACGGCCGGCCGCTGGAGGAGATAGACAACTTTATATACGATGAGGTAAGTGAAGCGATTTACACTCGACACTTTACATTACTACACGTATACATTCAATATATTATATAACACTATAGTGTGGTATGGTAATAAAAGGCAACTCTACCACGCTAAGCTTTCGCGGGCGGAGCGAGAGCAGAAGCGCAGATGAGCGAGTAGCGAAGCTGTTATCGTGCGGTACTCGTATTACGCAGATTGAACAGTATTATACAAATGGTTGGTTGGTTCCTCCATTGTGCTGTTTGTACTCGTATTGGCAGTATATACAAAATGAAAATTTACTCGTATGTACGCAGGACTTTTATAAAAGTGGTACCGCAAGCGTTTAAAAAACTTTGTTTGTCATGAATTGAAAATAATGTTCAAAACATTTCACATTAGATTTTTTTAACATACACGAATATAAAACATAACATCTGTACGAGCTGCGAATTTAAAATAGGATAGCCTTTTATCGGAAATTCTTACCATTTTCACAATGATTAATTCTCATAAATAATAATGTATAGTCAAACAAAAGGCTTTGCGAAGGGCACTTCAAATCAAGACGATGGAAAAAAACGTTCGATTACCTGTTGAGTGGGAAAGATTGTGAAGACGATTACGGTGATGTATTTACGTAGATAAGTGTAGATGAGAACTGATCGTTTAATCAATACAACACATACACTTATGTGCGTTTTACAATACTTGATGGTTTTAATCATTTTTTTCAGTTTCGTGTCGTGTTCTATAAAGGAATATTTAATATTTTTGGATTCGACTAATTAGTTGATTGTCCCTTAATACTTCCTACAACCATCAACCTTTACCACATGTTTTTTCTCTAAGATATTTTTAACCATATTATTTCCAAAATATTTTGGAAATAATATGGTAACACGACCGCACATTTTTGATACAAAAAGAAATTATCAGAAATATGTAAACAATATGAGAATAATAATTTTGGAAAAAAAAATATTTTGAAAATTTATCTGAAAATAAGGCATTTTATTCCCCAGTATTATATCAAATATGTGTTGAAAGTTAACTTCTAAAATATCTCCGTCTAAATAGTAAAGTGAATACCAATAAATAACTAAAATAATGAATGTAATTTGCATGAGAAAGTACTCGTAAATGTATTTCGCTATCTATGTAGATTAGGTATCCAAAAATCTGTAAGTGTTAGTTATAGTTCTTTGTATAAAATTAGAGAAATTAAAATACCAGAGAGATTCTCATTAAAACCTTAATACAACTGATGCGGGATAGCAACAGTTTATTATGAAGCATCACCACATTCAATAAATTTTTGTTCAGATCGGTTGCGAAATTTGTACATAACCGTACATATGTTTTAGCTGAATAACGTGTAGCGACTTCTCGAATCACCTTGTAACAATACAACCGGTACACACATATATTAAGCATACAACATTATATTGTAACATTGTATGTTGGCTGTGTGATATGAATAGCGTGCTGGGTACGTTAACCGAATACTTCACCCTCGACCACGCCGTTCGCCCTTCGGCTTGGGCCGCGTACGAGGAAGGATTAGGAACCAACTGTGACTTTATCTTCTATTGATTTTTACCTCGGAACAGGAAAATTATAGATTTTATACAAGTCCCAAATAGCTCTAGCTGTGCTGTTACTGTTATACGATAACCATACAATTCAACCACTGCAGAATGGCTATCCAGCCTTCAATTGTACATCAAAATTTCAGTCCCATATAAACTGATCATAATAAACGCAAATATAATAAAGCAAAAAGTCGAAGACTTTTGGGTAGTCATGTCGTGTTGTGACATTTTGTTTGCCAACGTTTCGGACCACATTGCAGTGTCCATCTTCAGGGCAGCTTACATCATAGTCAGACTGCCTTCTTTACACAGACAGACTCGCCCCAAAGATGGACACTGCAATGTGGTCCGAAACATTGGCAAAAAATGTCACAACACGACATGATTACCCAAAAGTCTTTGACTTTCGAATCTTTTGGTCGTGATAGCCTACGAAAACGCAAATATTATTCCATACGAAATATCCCTTTCCTTCGTTGCCGTTGACCTCATTTTAGAGGATTGCGACCCCTCTAGTCTGTTTTCAATGGATTCAACGAGTCTCTTCCTCTGTGCTACCCAAAGCCCTTCCGATACCGCTGTTCTTGTAGCATTTTTTATCTGATCTGATTGAATCCGAACAGGCTTTATCTATATGTTGGATTTTACCAGTAATTACTTTGTGGTAATACATTTTTAAAAAATTGTGTGTTTTTATTTCTTTATCTTATTCCACTTATTTATTTGGAGTGTTTTACCCGTTTTTATTCTTTCGTTGCTCATTTTATAAGAACTTTCTTTAAAAAGTTTCGAATAGAAGAAGCGCAGAACACTCTAAATAAATAAGTGAACGTAGACAAAGAATTTTCCATGTTTCGAGACGAGATTTGAATGCACAAATATTTTTTCTCTTTTATTGCTACACAAGAGCATTTATTCATTAAGCCTTTAATAAACACCAGATATTTTTTTTATTGGATCGTTATTTCTATAATGTATTCAAAATAATTTTATGAAACATGTGCAAAATATATGCGAATCTTAAGTTGTGAAGGTTTTTTTACCTCACCTCAGTATTTCCGTCAATATATTTTTTTCGGGAAAAATAAGAACTCAGTGTGTGAAATAAATACTAGTTATCTCCTGTAGGCAACAATAGATAACTGAATACCTTTTGTTACGCTATATATCTTTGAAAATCATTTACGGAAATTCAATATACGATTTATATTTTAGTAAATATTTTTTTGTTGATCTTTTATCGTAATTCCCTATATATTTATGAATAGTTTTTTATATTTACACTATATATGGGATGCCTCTTTAAGTTATATCTAATATCTTGTTTCTCATGGGTTTGGTTATTACTAGAAGTATGTAAATCAATTGCAAAATTGAAAAATAAGAGCACAGAAAGTTTTTAGTGTGTGATGCATATGAAACTCTACGACGCCACCGTCAGTATTTAATGTATTTACACATGTAAATGCTGTGTGATAGTAGGAGAAGAGAAAAACCTGGTTATTCAATTCTAATCACTAAATATGGATAAATACATTTCATGTTGTGTACAATACTAAACGGTGGATTTGCTCCAGGACGATACAAGGTTTACCATTCTTTGCCAATCCAGAGTGAATTTTGCTATTTTTGATTCTTAAATATATTTTTTCGTCCATTTTTTTTAAATTTGAATCTAAAAATGCATTTATTATTTTTTCCATTCCAGTAAAATTTGAACTAATGACCTCCAGAGCTTTATTTAAGTGTTCTATGAGGCTATCACAGTCGGAATGACACCAAGAGAACCAAATTTAGATAACTATGTTATATTTTTTAGGTTACAATATTTTTGAAGAGCATTGTCATGGTGTCTCAAGTACTATAAAATTTGAAAAATACACAATAAATTTTTGAAACATTTTCCACAAAATTTCGTCGTGCACTCGTGGGGTCAATAAAATAAAGAAAATATTTACTGTTCATACAGCTAAAAATATAGTTGACCCCAAAATTAAAAGGTCCGCAAAATATATTTAAATTCAATTCTCGCAGGAGGCCAAACAAAAAGGTTTTACGCAGCAGTAAAATCTGCGAAATGACGGGCTGGAAATAATACTTTCAAGGGTAAGTTAGTAAACATTGTATGATCGCATAGTATGCATTGTTTATGTTGGTCGACCGCAGGAGAAGCACGAAAATGCTGTGTTTTTTCTTCGGCCTGCAGAGAACAGCGGGGAGAGAGAGAGCGTGTTTCCATCCATTAAGGGTGTCTTCATATTTCAAAGACAATTCCCGCTCTTTTGTAAAACGGGTATTGTTTTTTTAACAAAAGGAATCATTCGCCTCTCTCCTCCCGTCCAGAAAACCATGTCTGCAGAGGGGAAGGGGCGTATAATGTATGTGCCTATTTCCATCCCCGCGGTAATAGAAAGTCGTAATAGCAACGACAACAAAGAAAATATTAAACGGTCGTAACCACATATCAAAATCGGGATTGAAATGTACACGGCATGTCTCATCTAACGACTATGAAATTGGGATAACTGTACGTATTAAATTGGCGGAATCACTTCTCTTAAATAAATAAGTTGAAATCGTTTTAAAAAAAACTAGTATAACTACTACACATGAGACACAACGATACCACCATCCATCTGGGCCTGTAACATTCAGTGCAGTTGCATATGTTAATGCTGTGTAGCAGTAGCCATTAGGTTCTAGTCACGAAACAGAGATAGATCCATTTCACGTGGCGTACAACTGTGGTATTGTTCCAGGGCGATACAAGATCTACCACTCTCTACCCGTCTAGAGTGAATATGCATTTTTTGTTATTTTTACAATACAATACAACATCAAGCCGTTTCCTCAAAGGGGTATGCAGAGAGGATCGAGCGCCATTCCACTCTTACCTGACATACATCTCTTGCCTCATCCACATTCAAACATCTCATACTCTGCGATTATTACTGTCTGTCTTGTTATTTTTGATTTTTAAATGTATTTTTCGTATATATTTAAAAAAAATGATTTGAAAATGGATATTATAGTCAAGTGTCCTAGCCACTAGACCACGAAGCCGACAAGCCCTTCCGTAATAACAGATTAAATCCCAAGCTTAGGAAAATAAGAGAGAATTGAGAACGGTAGCCAAGAACATAGAAGAGAGTGGAGAAGATTCAGCTAAGGTCCATTTGACACAGTCAGCTTATGATAATGACGTTGGGTAAAAAATGATCAATTTTACGATCGTATTACCGTTGCATTTATGCAGCTCTAAGATGAACTCTGGATGCGAACAAAGTAAATTGACTAGACGCATACACGGTCAATTGAAGAATCATTCGTATTCTGTTGTGATATATATTTTGACAATTCAGAAGTGTAGCAACTTTTTCAAAATTTTAGTGCCTTATCATTATAATCGAAAAAATAAAGGAACCGTCAGCCTCGTGGTTAAGAATTTGACTGAAGCGTTGGAGGAATGCTGGAGGTCACGGGTTCGAAACTAGCCGTGGTGAAGAAAAAATAAATGTATTTTTCGATTCGGATTTTAAAATAATATGGGTTAAAATATATTTTAAAAATCAAATAGCAAAAATATATGCATTTAATAATGTATATTCACTCTAGACTGGCAAAGAGTGGTAGATTTTGTATCGCCCTGGAGCAGTATCACTGTTTAGTATTGTAAGCCAAGTGAATTGGATTTTTCCATGTTCCGTGACTAGAACTGAATAACTAGGTTTCAACCTCTCCTCAGACTGCTACACAGCATGTGCAATTGCACTGAATGTTACAGATCCATACGGATAGTGGTGCCTTATGTGTAGTTTAAGATAAACAACAGTAGAAAACCGGTTGAGATGAAGAAGAGATATTTTCTATACAGGTTTCACTATCTTCACTGTAATCTTCAGCTGGTAATTATTCAACTTTCTTATTGACAAAGTCAAAGACTTTTGGGTAGTCATGTCGTGTTGTGACACATTGTTTGCTAACGTTTCGGACCACAATGCAGTGTCCATCTTCAGGACGAGTCTGCCTGTATAAAAAGGCAGTCTGACTATGGTGTGAACAACACTGAAAATGAAATGCATGTCTAAGACTTTTAACAGCAAAAGTAGTTAT
>JAPMAF010000536.1:0-14084 GCA_026537445.1 Silvatares holzenthali | reverse complement strand
ATTTACAACTCAACTTTTTTCTATCGCGAAATGCCATGATGTTATGTATTTTTAAAAAAAATGGGCTTGCCCTGTTTATATACCGTAGGCACGCCACTAACATGCAGGCTCAATGTGCTTGTTGCTTAGCAAGCACATGAATGGAGCTCAATATTTGAATGGAAGCTCAATAGCTTTTAAACGCTATTGAGCTCCCATTCAAATACACAATGTATGTGTTTTACGTAAATGCAATACTACTCGTGCATTTACTATATTTTTTATTAGCTAATCAAAGATTTTTAAGTTACTATTGTAGCAGACAGGCTAACTCTTAAGAATGATACTATAATATAATATTATCAGATACGTTGAAACAAAAAATATGATATATTCTTCTCAGCATTCTTAGGCCCCCTTTTCACAATAATGAAAAGGGGGCCTAAGAATGACAGTAAGTAATTAAATTACTGATTACAATGATCGATTACAAGTACCTACTGTAAACCACATACCACATCGTTCGAAAACATATGTATAGATTACAAATTACACTTACTATTCCGAAGTTTTTAACGATGCGGTATGTGGTTTACAGTAGATACGTGTAATTGATAACTCTTTGTAATCTGCAATTCAATTACTTTTGCCCAAAACTTAGTCCCCTACTTTTGCCCAAAACTTAGTTCCCTACTTTTGCCCAAAACTTAGTCCCCTACTTTTGCCCAAAACTTAGTTCCCTACTTTTGCCCAAAACTTAGTCCCCTACTTTTGCCCAAAACTTGAGAAGAAGAAGATATAATACTTTTAAGAATGCTGAGAAGAAGATATTCGGATGGATGAGGATGGAACAAACTGGTAGCACTAGTGTACTACCAGTTCTGTTCCATCCTCATCCATCCGAAGCCAGGTCTTCTTCAGATGTCATCATTCAGTACATTTGTGAACGGTCTTTATTGCTGCCGCCATATCACTATGTTCCCGCTCCATCTGCCTCGGGAGCAGTCTGACCAGAATAGTTTTACTCGATGTGCACATTTTCACACAGACTCACCACGAAAATGGACACTAGAATGTGGTTCGGAACGTTGATAAATAAAATGTCACAACACGACATAACTACCCAAACATCTTTGATTTCAGATTTACCCATATTTCTTCCTTCTTCGTACTGCTACACAGCATTCACATGTGTAACTGAATTGAATGTTATGCCGCGTTCCGTTGCCAGTTTTACTTCACTAGCTGTGAATTCATAGATAGCAAATACCGATTAATATTAGCCGACTAGAACTGTTTGTACTGGAGTGTTTTCACAGAGTTGGCTCAAGTCTATGTGGAAACACTCCAGTACAAACAGTTCTAACCAACAATATTTATTGGCAAGTTTTTTGGTAGGCTTTCACAACCAAAAGATTCGCAAGTCAAAGACTTTTGGTTAGTAGCTTCATGTCGTCACATTGTTTGTCAACGTTTCGGACCACATTGCAGTGTCCATCTTCATGGCGAGTCTGTCTCTGTAAAAGTCAGACTGCCTTTTTACACACAGATTAGCCCTGTAGATGGACCCTGCAATGTAGTCCGAAACGACAACGTTGACAAACAAAGTGTCACAACACGACATGACTATCCAAAAGTCTTTGACTTGCGAATATTTATTGGTATTTCACTACCTATGAATTCACAGCTTGTGAAGCAAAACCAGCAAAAGTAATACGGCATTACAGATCCAAACATATGGTGGTATTGTGGTGTCTCGCGTATAATATAACATAAAAATAAAATAGTATTCAAATCAGAGTACCCTGTATTTTGATTTGATGTAGGAAATACTCCCCTGATAACGGATTAGTTGATTTTACCATTTTTACGAACTCATTATTTAATTACGGCCCTAATTGTTACTGTAGACATCCGGGTATTTAAATTTGTTCGATTCTAAATATAAAATAAAATAGCGTTTCAATATTAGGTGTATCAAATATAATATCTGACAATATTTATGGCATTATACACTATATTGAGATAAAATAGCTTCGGTGTTCCAACAATATACTGTACTATACGGTATATAATAAAATAGTAGAATACTTATAGTTTAGAGAGCAAACTATGCAACCGATTCCTTCTAGGTTTTCTCTGCAGTTCGACAATATATAAAAGTAGAAATTCTTAATTGATGTCAATATTAAATAACGTTCTATATTAGATTACGTACCCAGTTCATAATTTATTTGTCATAGTATAGTTGTAACTGAGAACTGTGGCAGCTTAAATTTGTTTTAGTCCAATATTTTAAACAGGTCAATATCGCGAAATAGTTCTCATGTGCAATATACTATATGTATCTGGCGTTATATTTGAAGCCTAAGGGAGTTCAATCCCGAATCAATTAATCAATCTTGGGATCGCAACTCATCATGGAAATCTTATAAATAATTGCTGTGTTGCTTCTTTTATTCCTTTTATGCTAGATGTTTATCAGATTATTACTTTTTAATTTTTTTTTTCATTTTCTTATATTTATACTTCATTATTGGACATTACATTGAGTTTCCTACCAAAATGTTTGAAAAAAAAATCAGCAATAGTGATATCTTATAGATTTTCACCATCACTTTCCAAAATTAATGTCGGATTTTTAGAATTAAAATTACGAATGACGTATTTTGATCAGTGATGGACAAAAGTAATTAAATTACTGATTACAAAGAATGATCGATTACAAGTACCTAATGTAAACCGCATACCACATCGTTTGAAAACATCATATGTATAGATTACAAATTACACTTACTATTCCGAAGTTTTGAACGATGCGGTATGCGGTTTACAGTAGATACGTGTAATCGATTGCTCTTTGTAATCTGTAATTCAATTACTTTTGCCCAAAACTGATTTTCATACACATGACTCAATGTACTGTTAAATAAATAAATAAATAAAAGATAGTATTCAAACAGTATGATTTAGATGTGCAATCGGGCCTTAATTGACAAACGTATTTAATTTTAATTAAACATTTTTCCAACATTTTAAAAGTACGTAGTTACTTCTGCTTATCAAACACTTCACATCATTATTATTTAAATGAATTATAATATTTCATAAAATCTGTTAAAACTGGATCAAGCATTTTCTGGTTGTTGTTTTCCAAATAAATTGAGCACTCGGGCATAGATCAAAGATCATTACTATTTTATTTAACCCAATTTTAATATTTTTTGCAATCTAATGCCGAAAAAGTATGAATCAGGATTGAGTGGAGACCCTGTGATTCGGGATTGCGGTATTGGATTCCAGTAACCAACACACTACATTTTAACATTAAATAACAAATATGAGTTTCATCGTGTATTCATATTTCATGTTACAATAATGGGTATTACTAAGCTCTTAAAATGGAGCATTGACTTCGATGTGTCTATCAATGACGAGCAACTAATTATCAAATATTTATAAGTAAAACAACATGAATAATTACTAAAATGTGTTATAATTTAATGAATATACTAAAACTAATATAATAGTTATTATAAATGTGTTTATTTGATGTTAATAAAATAATAATGCAAAATACAAATATGTTTCATTACAATAATACAATACAATAAGACACAACACAACTCAATATAATATTTCCTAGACCATCTAACACCTCACACTATTCATTACTTTGCATTTTATTTAGATACATCATTTTTAATAAATAGTTATTTATTTAATAAAAAATTTACAAAATATGGCTTCTAAACATGACCATTTAAATATTTTTTTTCTAAAACAAATCACAAACGTTTCGCGCCTTCAAATCTGCAAATATGCAAAACGAAGAACACTTATTGTGTCAAGTACTCCTCGTATAGCCGGGCAATACAAAACTAACATCTCCCGTATTGTGGAACTAATAAATGTAATGTTTATAACACATCTCGCACACAATACATGCTCTACAACCACGTTTATTTATTTTTTAATTTATTTATCGTACGTTTGGTGCAAACCGCATTTGATTTGCGTTCAAACAAAGCAGTTACTTCTGCTGCTAGTAAAACAAGAATTGAGAATGGAAAATGTTTGCGAAACTTGTGTGTTTTATAACCTCGGAAAACTCCATCCCAATGCAACATTCCCACTTCCGATTAAAACAGTTTCCTATAATTTCCTTCATTACTATTACAAATTACTTCCCGTAAATTATGATTGCATAATAGATCTCAAATACATTGACATCTGAATAAAACATATTTCCTACTGATGACATCGAGAAATCACTCAGCTAAACTAGACAGTCTTTATATTAAAAAAGAAAGCCAAACGCGTGCGTTTCGTAAGTAGATTTTTCTTGACAATAGTTCTCCCCGAGGAGTAGAAGTAGAGCAATAATAGGTACTCGTATTTATATCAACTCTCGCTGAGTTCTGTAGTTGCCGCCATGAAGAGAGCTCTGGGAAGATTCGGTGTAAGAATTCAAATCGTCCAATTCGCCCGCTTGGTGATTATTTTTCCTTCCGCTTTTATTGCTCGTTATCTTCTTGTAGTTGCCCCCGTGCTTTGGGCCCCGATTCCTTTTAAAACCCGGTCTGAAGACTTCGATGTCGGATGCTGTAGGATAGGATGGTCCTTCGCTGCCCGATCGCGTGTAATCCTCGTACTTATTCTCATCGTCCTTATCGCGTATTATTTCTTCCCCGTCTTCTGTGGCGTAAACATTTTTATAATGACCGGGCAATTGAAGAAGTTTTTCAGATTTCTTGTTCGGTTGTTCTCTCGGATCTTCCAGAATTTCTATTGTGTCCTCGTTAATGTTGATAGCTTCTTTCGAACTATCGGCGACCAGCGGTTGTATCGTTTCTACAAAACTGTTGTTTGCTCTGATGCTCCTCAATCTGTTGTCGACATTTTGTTTTGTCAAATGTCTATTAACATTACTTAAATCGTCGGGTTCCACATTCTCCTTCGCTGGTAACAAATCGCTCGTTCGCAAAATATCTCGATCGTATTCCCCGTACAGAGCCCATTTCTTCGCTTGCATATCTAAAATGGGAGTTTGTTTATAATTGCCTCCATGTTTTGGTCCTTGATTAATCTGAAAGTTTTCTCCAAAAACTTCAACATCTGATACAGCAGGAAGTGAGTACCTGTTTACCTTAGACATATTTACGTGTGTCCACATTTCAGGCGCATAATTGTATTGTAATGCCTTCTTCAGGTGGTTTCCGATGACTTTATGCTGTTGCGCGAGTCCTCTGTTTCTGTTAATATTGCTGGGCGGAGATTTTAATCTATTTTCATTTTTAATGTTGGCCACTTCCGGTTTCTGCTCATATTTCTTCTCGATACTGGATGACATCACGAGCTTTCTCATATTTCGATGGTACTGATCTTTGGGCGCGAAAGTTGTGTTTGTAGCGCCCGACTTTTCAGAGCCTGCTTGTGCCAGATCTCTAATAATCGATTCGTGACTGCCATCTCTCGCGCTATAACTTTGATGATCACCAAAGTCTTCATGTTTTCCTTCATCGACGAACCATTTCTTCCCCTTTATATCGTCTGATCCGTGCTTGGATCTCCCCGAGTCTGCATAAGCATTCCTATCGCTGTCGCTTCCTTTATTACCAGCTACGTATTGGTCCTTTGAAAATCCACCGTGTCCTTCTTGGTTAGAGGCGTGTTTCAAGTGGCCCGCGTGATCGTAGGCCCCGTCTTCGTAGCCCTCTTCGGTGTAAACTGTCTGCGCCTTCGTGGTTTTGATAGATTCTCTTAACCTCGGAGCATTTATAATATCGTCGTAAGTTACTGCATCTTCATATGCAGCGTCGCGCGGCAAATGTTTGGTAGTCTCCGTATGGCGAACTTGTGCGTACGTCTTCACGGGAATGAAATCATCCGGGTTATTTTCATCGACTTCATCATTTTCTTCCTCTTCTTGTACAGAATAATTAGAGTTTTCCGGCAAAACCTTCGCATTCGGATGATGCTGCTCTGTAAACTGGTTAAAGTTTGGAACAAAATTAGCGTTCTGATGATCAAACTCGGTTTTTTGACGATCGTATATATCGTGTCCTTCGGGTTCGGGTCCACCATCGCTGTGGTCGTCACTTTCGTCACTCGCCTTTTGAGCGGGGTAATCTGATTTTTCATCCGTAAATGTGTTTCCTTGATTTTGTCTCAGATTTTCAATGTGGTTTCGTAACGGGTCATATGCAGCGGGGTGAATTTTTGCATTTTCATGGTTCGGTCTAGGATACCTCACATTTTTAACAATGTGATCTCGATCAATAGCTCGGTTAACAGGTCTATCGTAATAATGAGGCTGATTTTGTGGAACATATGGTTCATATTGCGGCACAAAATTCTCTTGCTCTTGATTGCGATGTATGTTGCTATTTTCATCATTTTCAGATTCCGCGGATTCATCACCGCCCTCCGCGACCTGCGGGCTGTTCCTTTCGGGCGCTTCGCTCTGTTTGAGGCTTATCTCGTTAGCGATCACATCGGACTTTATTTTGTTTATATATGGATCATTGTAATACTGATTCAAATTGACCCGAGAAGTTTCATACGGTCGATATGGCTGATACTGTTTCCTTATTGGTCCGTTGTTCGCGTAAGGAGCGGGTAAATTATTTCCTTTATATCTGTTAACCGTATTAAGCGGTTGTCTATATTCGTTGGAATATCTTTGAGGCGCAGCGGGCACCAAATACTTTTGATTTTGCGTCTCCGGTTGCATATGATTCGGCGCATACTGTAATCCGGAATATCTCGGGGAGTTGTAATTCCCAGCCGGTACATTCTGAGGAACTATTATCTTTGCCGGTGCTGGATTTTGTAATTTCGGCGAGAACGCATAAGGATATGAACTACTCTGGGATACGAAAGGGTTATAGAAAGTTAACCGGTTATATTGTTGCCGATCAGAAGCCGCTTGTTGAGGCTCGCCGAATGCGTACTGAAACTCATCGAATTCGCGATTGAAACCTCGTTCCACAGGACGGTTAAAGGAGGTCCACGGCCCGAAAATCCAACCGTTCGATTCATTTCCAGAACTGCACGCGATAATTGTTATCAAAGAGAAGAGCACTTTTAAAATCTTTAGTGTCATTTTTCATTCGCGATTGTTTCACATGCTACGAAATATCTTAACGGAAATGTTCCCACTATATTCGAATAAACTCACAACAGCAACACTTTAGTAAAAAATTCACTCATGTTCACCACTAGTCACTCGCACAAAAGAATGACTATTGACTATGCTGGAGCGCATTCTAACGCGACCGCACCGACAGCGACAGATATTACCGAAGGTGCTGACCGTCCGCGACTGAACCGAGACCGACGAAAAGTGAATGTTTATATCGATGTAAAAGTTCGGATTGGTTGAATTTACCTCTGCCGATTTGTCACAACTATTACAACAGTTTCTCAATTTGGTACGATATTTAGATAAATGGTTTCTTATTTGCATTTTATGAAATTTCATAACATGTAATATTTTGGTATTGTTACAAAAACTCCGTACGTACGAACACCGCATTAGCTATTGTAAATACCCATGACAATATACCACGTTATTTTACTCGCAGAAACATAGCAATACATCTATTATATTACATTTCCACTGTGCGGTACTTTATAAAGCGACATTTTCTAAAGATTCTTACAAATATTATTATCGTATTTTTATATCCTGATCTCTAAATAGCGTTCTAATTTTCCCGCTTAACAGTTCCTCACCTTCCTTAATCATTTCAGTATTAGCCTCAAACCGAGTCTTGAATACCAATTGAATAACATGTAATATCATGTATTTAAGAAACAATACTATAGATACTTAAGGGTGTATGTTATATCAAAATGATATATGTACAAAAATAAAATTATGCACAATATAACAAAGTTTTAAGAGATAATTGGACAAAACAAATTTCAAAAGACAAATAGAGTATAAAACAAGTGACAAAAGGCACGAAATAACACATCACAGATAGATTAAACATAACGAATACATACGCATATAGAGGAAACCGCCAGTGATATCTATAAGGTCTAGTCGTTTTAAGATGTCGCAGAAAGTTTTAACGGTTTCATGAGACGTGCTAAAACTAGCTTAAAAGACCCACAACTCTGATACTAGGTACATTGGCAGCAAGGTTTATTAAGGAATGCCGAATCGTCAAGACGTCTCCTGATCAAATCTCTCTGTAAGAGCTCATAGTTCATAGCCCCGAAACATATTCATAACTTTTCGGGTTCAGAATGAAATATATAATAAATCATTAAATAAATAATTATAACGATTTACGTTACATAAACTTAGTTGATCTAACACCAAAAAATGTATGAAAATAGTTTATTTCATTAACTAGGCAAAAATTAGGTTAAATCTAAAAGAAAATATTCCCACACTTTAATTAAAATGTCTTAACGGCCGTCAAGATTCGCGTTATTTTGAAACAACTTGATGCTGGAGAATTACGTGAATTAATTAATCCTTCACGCATTCTTGGTTCAGCGCCTTTGCCATAAAAACCACAATCCACTTAACACAATCCACCTGACTGCAACAAGGCGAAACACTCGAGAAAACATAAGTAGCATCTATCGTCTACTTTACAGCAAAAGCAGATCACTTACAATGTTTTGAAAAAAGTGATGGCAGAAATATTTAAAAAGTGTTACTATATACTACACATGAGGCACCACGACACCGCCACCCGTCTGGGTCTGTAACATTCAGTGCAATTGCACACGTAAATGCTGTGTAGCAGTAGGATGAGAGAAAGTAAATCTGATTATTCTGTTCTAGTCACGAAGCAAGGATAAATCTATTTCACGCGTACAACGAACGGTGGTATTGTTCCAGAGAGGATACAAAATCTACCACTCTTTTCCAGTCCAGAGTTTGCTATTATGATTTTTAAATACATTTTATCACGTATAATTTTAAAATCTGAATCGAAAAATGCATTTTTAATTATTTTTCTTCACTCTAGCTGGATTTGAACCCACAATCTCTAGCATTTCTCCAACGCTTTAGTCAAGTGTCTTAATCAGTCAATCAAGAAGCTGACGAGTCCATCTTTTGAAAACCAAGATTATTCTAAAAGTTTACGTTATATTTATATGACACCTATACTTAGTCAAGTGTCTTAACCAGTCTATCAGGAAGCCGACGAGTCCATCTTTTGAAAATCATGATTATTCTAAAAGTTTGTTATATTTATATGACACCTATACTTAGGTAATCTTGCTATCTATGATCCTTAAAATTCTGGTCTGAGAAAAAGAGGTTTGGCGTGAGTGCCAAGCTCAAAGAATTTTGTATACTGAAACTCAATAAAAGGTAAGTGTCTACATTCTACATAGCAAGTTGGTTTGGATTAGCCCTGCTGGGAAATATTCTTTACAATTCTACAGTTTCCTTAGTGCATATCTTCCTATTATTACCCTATCTCTGCCCCTTTCCTTCATCGCTCCTATTCTTATTTAAATGTAAAATGTTGTCCATCTGCATAACATCTCAGGATGTTTTAGGCCCATTTACCCTCTAATGCAGAAGCTCAAATAAAAAAAAATTATTGAATGAATGATAATTTGCTATATTCGTGGAACTCCCACACAGAAGGCACTACCATAGCAGGTCTATAACATCCTAAGACGATATGCCAGAGGTGATAGAGTTAAGGGTAAGGTGGAATCAACGCAAATCTTGAAGAGACTCATGTCAAAAATGGGAGGAAACACATATGACAGAATGTCATCCTACAGCTAGGCTGTCTTGCACAAGATGATTTAGAAAATCTATTGGTTCTCATGCGATTTATATAAACTGAGATTTCGCATAACACGTGGCTACGACAAATACAGCTGCCTGAGGAATCAGTGATGCCGGTTTTTGAGTCATCTTCTATGAAATATAGATAGAACTTATTTGGAATAAGACTACCATTCCCAATTGTATGTCATGTGAAATGGATGACCCCATCCATAAGCACTGTAAGCAGTGGCGTGCCTACGGTACAAAAGCAGGCATGACACAAGCCTGTTTTTGCACCCTAGGCATGCCACTGGCAGACACAAATCCATGGCATGCCCGATTTCTTTTTAAATCACAACATCACAACACTTTGTGATAGGAGTAGGTAGAGTTGTATATATGTATACATATATATATACAACTCCACCCACTCCAAATGCCACAATTTTATGTATTTAAAAGAGATCAAGTTTGCCTTCTAGGCATGCCACTGGTTGTAAGAATCCTTCTATCAGTATGTCAATATGTACAGAGCATAACATACTACTATACAAAATGAAAAATCTGGGTTGGTGCAGGTTCCTCCTGTGTTTTTAAATAATATGGTAATTGGTATGGAAAATATGATTATATACTTGAGTCGTATTAAAAGCCAATGAAGATTTCACAAATATTACTTGATGGAAATTGTTTTGGCTGTAGTAGACATTATGTGAAGGGATCTAAAAAACAAAATTACAACTGTACCAGTTAATGCAGATCATGTTTTATGAAGTCATATGTGTAGTATAAATAAATATGTTATTCCTTACTATTATTATTTTAACTTGTATACACAAACTAAATGGAGCTAAAATATTTCGTAGTGCTTAATTAGAACCCCAAGTACTGAAATATTAAGTGAATAAACTTAATGAGAACAAATAATTTGAAATAGGGCTGTCAAAGAAATTTTTAGAATATAACTTTGATCCTAAATTGTACATTGAAAAAATATTCATTATATTTATACCCATACCTAAGAAATGTGTAAATTTTCAACACTATTTACTATGCTGAAATGGATATTGAACAGTTTCGTAAACATGGAAAAAGTACAGTAGATTATATATGTCAATTTTATGAGACACTCCCTGAAAGAAAAGTATACCCTAGCGTAAAACAGGGATACTTGAGGGACTTAATACCATCTACAGCACCTGAAGATCCAGAAGAATGGTCCAAGATAATAAGAGACACAGAGGATCACATTATGATAGGTATTACTCACTGGCAACATCCGCAGTTTTTTGCTTACTTTCCTCATGGTGCAGGTTTTCCTTCACTCCTTGGTGACATGGTATCGGATGCGATGGGAGTAGTCCCTTTTTCCTGGGTAAATTGTTATCGTTGTATTCATTGTATATTATGTGTAAAATAACTTGATATGGTTTCAATAAATTTTACCGAAAAAATAATTCATTTTTAGGCTGCCAGCCCGGCTTGCAGTGAATTAGAAGTAATTATGATGGATTGGATATGTCAAGCTCTAGATTTACCAAAACATTTTTTGAATGAAAGTAAAGGTGGAGGTGTTATACAAACATCGGCGAGTGAAGCCATATATAATTGCATTTTAGCTGCTAGGAAAATTGGAATTGAAAAAGTTAGAGGAAACGATAAAGAATCACATGATAGCGTATTTCTTCCAAAATTAATTGCTTATTGTTCGGAAGAATCCCATTCGTCTGTCGAAAAGGGAATTAGACTAGCGCTTCTTAAAATAAGAATACTTCCAACAGATGAAAATTACTCTATGACAGGTGCAATCGTGGAAAAGGCGTTTCAAGAAGATATAATGCAAGGACTTACACCAATATTTTTAAGCTCAATCTTCGGTTCAACATCTTCCACGGCGATAGACAAATTTGATGAAATCGGACCAATATGTAAAAAATATGGTGTATGGTATCATATTGATGGAGCATATGCGGGATTTTCATTAGTATGCCCCGAAATGAGGAGCTATGCTAAAGGAATTGAATATGCGGACTCGTTTAATGCTAATGCCATAAAATGGTTCCTTGTGCATAGTGATTGCGCTTGTTTGTGGATCAAAGACAGAGAAGCTTATTGTGCTAGCTTTATTATTGACCCTTTATATTTAGAAGCTGAAAAAACATCCCTTTTATATGATTTTCGCCACTGGGGTATTCCTCTGACGAGAAGATTTCGGTCTCTTAAATTATGGTACACAATTAGGTCGTATGGATTGGAACAAATTAGAAACTATCAAAGGAATCACATGCAACTAGCAAAATATTTTGAAACATTATTGTTAAAAGATGGTCGATTTGAAATTGTTAATAAAGTAATTTACGGATTAGTCTGTTTTCGATTGCACAATTCAACTAACGATATGAACAGAGAACTGTTGACAAAATTGAATCAAACTAAAGAAATTCATCTTGTTCCTACTGATCTTAAAAGTAAATTTGTGATTAGGTTTTGTATCACAGCAGAGCATGCAAAGAAAAAAGATGTAGGTAAGACCGACTCTATATTCAAAGTAATGTTGTTATTCAGAATTTTCATGAAAATGACAATATTTATAATATGTTCTAGATAAAGCAGCAACAATGATCAAAACCATTACTGACACTATAACAAAATCAGCTCCCGGTTGCAAATGCAAACTAACAAAGGCAAAGACAACGCTAATTGACAACATTGATAAAGAAACCGAAGAAATGAGAAGAATGTCTTTCACAATGGAAGTATCGCAGGATATATTACTCAAGCTAAAAGAAAAAGCCAAATTAAAAGATATGGTAACATTTATTGTGAAGGCCAAAGAAAATGAAGAAAATCTAAATGAGACAGAAAACAAATTATCCGTACAAATAATCAATACATGAGTCATTTCATACAATAAAAATCCTTAATAATAATTTTGCTGAAACCAACATCGGTTTTATTGTTTTATTACCTATATTGCTTATGAGAATAAGGAAAAGAATAACAAAAAAAAACAATTACTTTAGAGAAATTGACAATTAAAAAAATATTTGATTTAAGGAACTATAATCGTGTGCACCAATACTATATTATCCCATCCACAAGAATACAGGGATTCTTTTTTGGATGGATCCCATGCCAGACCTCTTACGTATGCTGAGTGATTGGAATTTTGATAAACTAATTTCAACTCAACATTATTTTTACATTCGTATACATTAACAGTGTTTGTATCTCCGTTCACAGCTAGCATGTTGGATCTGCAATCAAATAAAAATTTATAATTTTCATTTTAATGTTTTACCTCAATTGATACAAATAATATGCCAAAATACATTCGGTATGTGCTATGTTTTAAAAACTTACTGCAAATTGTATTCCAGTTTGTTAATAGGAAAATCTTTTTCAACAGTAAACAGCATCGCATCATGCACGGCAGAACGACTATCGTACACATTTATTTCACCGTTATCAAAACCAGCTGCAAACGTATACTCTGATAACCAACTGACACATCTAGCTGCGCAAGGTGGACCGGTGAAAACTAAAATTAAAATATTTATTATATTATTTAAATACAACTCTAACTAATATTTAATATATATTGCGAGAACAGAAAGAGAATAATACACATTTTTATACCTCTTGCCATTTTTTCATCACTCTTTGTATCCCAAAAGGCTATACTTCCATCCAAACTACTGGATAAAAAGGCATTTTGATTGTGTGGACTGCATGCAACATCACTCACAATGTATGTATGTGCTGGTCCAAATGATAGTGTAGGCAACATATTTTCTAAATCCCAAACCTACAAACAAAACAAAAACATGTTAAAGAAATAATATAATTGATAGTAAACAATTGAAATAAACATATAAAAGAATTATTATAAATTAATAGATAAAATGATAAAACCTTACTTTGATACAATTGTCAGCACCTCCAGTCAAAGCGATAGTGCTTCCACTAAACAAGTCCACAGCCAAGATGCCATCATCATGATCAGAACAACTCGCAGTGTTTGACCAGACTGGCAATTCGTTTCCAGTTCCACTTATTTCACTCCAGAAGAGACCTTTACTCCAGATGCGTATGTCTCCTTTATCATCGCAAATAACCATCTGCAATGAAGTTTCATGTAATCAATAAATAAACAACTATAAAATATAACATTTTATCATCATTAAATATTTATTTAATGTCACTAACCTATTGTTAACTTAACGAGTGAGTTTATATAAATTTACTGCAATAAAAATGTTTTTTTTTTTTATATTACTCCAACAGAAATTTAACCATTGACCTTCAGTGTTTTAATATATACATATATATATATACACAC